>JAOTOM010003598.1:17500-75000 GCA_034440615.1 Ashinkailepas kermadecensis
CACTTCCACTTTACAATCACTACTTGCCCGTGAGATAGGAAGCTGAGAATATTGCTTCACCTGTAGCTTCCAACAGAGTCCACAGAAGCCCTCGAGACGTCCCCGTCCATGCCCGTTACCGGGAGGAGGAAGGGGGACTTCAGGTACGAGCCGTGGCGTCAGGCAACAGAGGATTTCCAAGGTCGCCTCAAATTTAGCGCATCACCAAAGAGGAGAGATTGCACTGCTGACACCGGATGCGATTGATATCGAGCCGCCACCATACGTCGGCGGGATGCCCAATCTGGCTGTGTTGCTACCCGCCCACTCTGACTGTGTTCCTGCCACGGCCGCCCACTCTGGCTGTCTTGCTGCAACGTCCGCCCAATCTGGCTGTGTTGCTGCCAGCCCACTCCGGCTGTGTTGCTGCCACGGCCGCCCACTCCGGCCGTATTGCTGTCACGACCGCCCACTCTGGCTGTGTTGCTGCCCGCCCACTCCGGCTGTGTTGCTGCCACGGCCGCCCACTCTGGGTCCGCTATTGCCATCCTCGGTCACAGAGCGCCTCCCAGCTCGATGAGCTCGTGGTGGCGTGCCCATCCAACTGAGCAGCATGTGCCGCAGAACCACAGCAGCAGGCGAAGATGAATCACAGCAACAGGTGACGTCGGTCTGAGTTCTCAGCAACAAGTGAAGTCGGCCTGAGGTCTCTGAAAGAAGCAATGTCGGACTGGAAATTCGGTGAAAGGTAATATTGAACCGGTATTCGGCAAAAGGTAGCGTCAGACAGTTGATTCAGGAAAAGTTAACGTAGGACTGGGGGTTCGGCAACAGATCACGGATCAGATATATATCTCGCAATAATCAAAAAAAAAAACTGGTTTGTCATTTTAAAAGTCATAAGATGGAATAGTAGTAGCGTGATAAACACAACCGCACTGCACACTGTAAAGCAATCGTCACCATTGGCTACTATGTCGACTGACCACTAACTCACAGCGCCCGCGGCAGCTGTTGCATCAAGGCTCACTGTCGCCTTAAAGTTGGTGGGTGCGGCGGGTGAATTCCGTAGTCATTGGTCGGCTTCACACCGCGATACTAGAGACGCCGTCGGTTCGCCTCAACACGTATCCTGGGTAATGTCAGCTCGTTACTGGTCCAGTTGTTCCAACCGTGACTCTGTCTCGTCGCTAGTCCAAGGATATCGGGAACGTAATGACTATGTGGGGGTATCAGCGCAGCATGACACAGCACAGAGGGTGGCAGGCCGCTAGTTATGGGGCTGTTGTCCGGCTCGGTAGCTGGAAGACATCGGATACGTGATCTCACTCTCCGATCGGCGCGGCGGGACCCGAGTACAAATAGACAGCAGTTCTTTGGTGTGTTCAACATGTGTGACACCACACGATCCGTCCACTGTCAAACAATGCCGAACACTGGAAATAACCAGCGTCTGAACAATGTTCGGCAACATGCTGCCAGGCAGCATGAGTCTCGCATGGCTGAGGGCCATGAGCATGTCGGTAGATTTGCCGACAACTGCGTTGACGTGATCGCCGTAACTGAGGTGCCGGTCCAATATCATACAGAGGTTTAACGGAAAAATTTGCATAAGGAATTGTTGCGCCACAAACGTGGAAGAAAATGTCACCGAGATCGCACAGTATAGCAGAGATACCGATAACTAACATCTTGCTTTTAACAGCGTTGATTTCCACTCTGGTACAATAGAACCACCGATACATCATCTGAATCAAAATCCTAGCAACAAACAAACCAAAATCCTAGCCACAAACGCATGCATGACGCACTTATTACCGGCGTCATCGGCACGTCACTGCCATCGTTGTATTGCACTGTGGTGACGTCGTTCTCAGCACAGAAAACTGGGCCCTTGGCGAGCACCATATATCAGATACAACCCAAAGACTCCCTCTGGTAAACGAAGGCAAATTATATCATTTGATTTCGTTTGAGATGTTGTTGCACCGCGGTTATATTTTCTGTACTGAACCTGCTGTGCGTGCCTGAACAGACCACTTCTGAATCAGTGTTAGCTGATACCGTAAGGCGCAAGTTCTCTTGGAGCAGTTTTACGTGCGGAATAATGCCAAAGCATTTGGACAAATCAGGTAAAACTAAAATTGAAATCTCACCTACGTCCATACCTCTGATAATTTATCGATACTATCATGTAGCGCGGCGGTATCTGTTGAGCGGTGTTTCCCATAACCTGCTGTGCGTCTGCACGTATGCAATTCGATTCCAAATACGAGACAACAGGTTCTGTCGAGATGGGCATTGTACACTTGACGATGAAGCGCAGCCGAGGTTTGAGGCCACACAGACATCCAATGATCAAAGGACAGCCTATTTGCCAGTGCATTATAATGTAGCCCGTGTTCAGTGCACACATGCTGGTGTTGAGTCATGCGACAGACGTTGCCGATGGGCGGCACGTGCCGTCAGCACCGACTCACTGCACGCCCGCCCGGTGAAAGCACTGGTCACTGATGATCGAGAAGCCGAACGAAAGTGGCTCGGATCGCCATCACAAAGTGGCCAAGTCAGGTTGCCACATGACAGGCACGCCCTAACGTTCCCGGTCGTCTGGTGACGATTACATGGTGGCCGAAGCTGTCGCAACCTGGCCAACAGCCGGCCGGCAGGCGTCCCACGGACAGTCGCAACCTGGCCAACAGCCGGCCGGCAGGCGTCCCACGGACAGTCGCAACCTGGCCAACAGCCGGCCGGCAGGCGTCCCACGGACAGTCGCAACCTGGCCAACAGCCGGCCGGCAGGCGTCCCACGGACAGTCGCAACCTGGTCAACAGCCGGCCGACAGGCGTCCCACGGACAGTCGCAACCTGGCCAACAGCCGGCCGGCAGGCGTCCACGGACAGTCGCAACCTGGCCAACAGCCGGCCGACAGGCGTCCACGGACAGTCGCAACCTGGCCAACAGCCGGCCGACAGGCGTCCACGGACAGTCGCAACCTGGCCAACAGCCGGCCGGCAGGCGTCCCACGGACAGTCGCAACCTGGCCAACAGCCGGCCGACAGGCGTCCCACGGACAGTCGCAACCTGGCCAACAGCCGGCCGACAGGCGTCCCACGGACAGTCGCAACCTGGCCAACAGCCGGCCGACAGGCGTCCACGGACAGTCGCAACCTGGCCAACAGCCGGCCGGCAGGCGTCCCACGGACAGTCGCAACCTGGTACAGCCGGCCGACGGCGTCCCACGGACAGTCGCAACCTGGCCAACAGCGGCCGACGGCGTCCACGGACAGTCGCAACCTGGCCAACAGCCGGCCGACAGGCGTCCACGGACAGTCGCAACCTGGTCAACAGCCGGCCGACAGGCGTCCACGGACAGTCGCAACCTGGCCAACAGCCGGCCGACAGGCGTCCCACGGACAGTCGCAACCTGGCCAACAGCCGGCCGACAGGCGTCCCACGGACAGTCGCAACCTGGCCAACAGCCGGCCGACAGGCGTCCCACGGACAGTCGCAACCTGGCCAACAGCCGGCCGACAAGCGTCCGACGAACAGCCGTGCACTGTACACCGCCCTACACTGTACAGTGAGCCGCCAAATAACCAGCACCAACTCATCAGACTCTCCAGCAAACCCAACAGGCGATCCGAGTGTACCCGCTCGGTTCGTGAAGTTATCTACCCGAGCGCTGTCCTGGTAGATGCCACAGACCTTGGTGGATCCTGCTGTCCAGTGTGACCACATCACTCCACTGCCACTCAGTGCTGCCCTAGTAGATGACTGCACACCTTGGTGGATCATGCTGCCCAACGTAACCACGTCAGTCGACTATCACCCAGTGCTATGACGTCAGTCATCAGCGACTGTCGATGTAGTCAATCTGTATCTTTCCCGGTACAAATGTGAAAACTTCGCACCATTCTACTTGCTCCTCATATAGAGCTTAGAGCCAAGTGTACCTTCAACTAAATATGTGTACCCAGGCTTAATGAGCAGGTGGTGTGGACCAGCTAAAGTGCTGAGACTATGACAGCCACATGTCAGATATCGACGGTCTTCATTACTGAAGCGTTGTTATTGTGGCAGTGTATGGAACCCCTGTTCTTGAAATAGTTCACCGAAATTGTTTATTGCTAATTCAAGTAAAAGTGATTTAATACAATCATGTGCTTGCAAAGATAATCATAATTGTTACATATACTATTAAAATTCCTCCTCTCCTCTGAAATTCGAAACACTGGTTATGGTAACCATCCAAAACATCAACACAAATTAGCATGTTCAGAAAATTCAGCACGAAACCAGGCCTCGAAAGAAACTTGAACAAAATAGCACTCGACACACATGTGCAGGAAGATCAGTACGAGAAGAAAACCACAAATGGATGCCCTATTAGGTGCCCGTTTGTCCATTACCGACCACAAACAGCGCATTAATGCCACACAAAATCACAGCGGCACTTCATCACAACGGCACTTCATCACCCGAAACTAAATATTTCAGTGGCAAGCAAGTAATCATTCCCACAAAGTCTAGCTCAAGGGAAGGGAAAATTATTGGAAAAACCGAACTGTATGCAAAAGGAGACGCTGTCATACTGATGAAACACAACATGCTCCTTTTCATTTGCATTATATGTGCCATCAAAATTGTCATATCAAGCAGAATATTCTGAATTTTTTTTTTGAAAACTTGGAATCCAAACACTAAACATAAAAATGGCGGCATAAAACAGGAGCGAAGGCCGCAACAGTACCATTTGTGGGACAGTGTATAACAGTGTACCATTTGTGGTACAGTGTACAACAGTGTACCATTTGTGGTACAGTGTACAACAGTGTACCATTTCATCCTTTCACACAATTTCCATTGTACCATTTGCATCCGTGTCACACAATTGTGGTACAGTGTACAACAGTGTACCATTTCATCCTTTCACACAATTTCCATTGTACCATTTCATCCGTTCACACAATTTCCATTCTTAATGCCCTTGCAAACGTAGTTACAGTTCAAGCATAGGCAAGCAAAGCATTGGGTGGGTTTGAACGTGACATAGATGGGTGACACACATGTCACTTTTACTAAACTGCAAAAATAAACACGAATTCGTATCAGCCACACCGTATATAAATGCAGTACCTAACTCGGAAAAGCTGACTGAGAGGCCGAGTCGGATGCAGGCTACCAGCCTTGCGACAACTCTCCGGCCACTCACTCACTTGACAGGAAATTCTACCAGGCTTTCAGCAGCACGTGAGGAAACTGTCGAAACATGCATGGTACACCGATCTGGCGTGGCTTTGGGCTCAGCTATTTACTACGCTTTGGGTGCGCGCGACACCTTTCACCGCGGATTTGCGCGGTTTCAAGGTCACTTTATCCGCCGGATTCCCACGATATATCGTGATCAACGACGTCTCAGTCGCGGTGAATTGCATTGCTACCATGGCAGCATGGCTGCTTTTGACAGTTTGCTGACGTTGGGTGGTGACTAACCTACGGGAGCCGCACTCGTCTGTAAAGGTCGATGATAGCTGGCTGGCTGTTCGACGTACCGGGTGCAGCGTGAGCTGTGTTTTTTTGTGACGCATGGTATAAATATCGGATATCCTACCGAGTATCGTAAACGATGCGTTCCTTCTGTGAACCTGACGCTATCGGGTGTATGGAATATTGTCAGCGCTTGCACGGCCCGACGATTTGTTCGTCGAGTCAGGAGCATACGGACAATATATTTACTGTCGTTTGAACCTGTCAGACAACTGAATAATGCTCAAGCAACAAAAGTAATCTGACTGTCATGATGTGACTTAATAATGTGTCTACAAATTAATCGCGACAACATTGCCGCCGAAATTGGAATGTACACCATGAATACATAGTGTGTATGCTATACATTCTCATTTATTCATGGATCACCATCATGAATACATAGTGTGTATGCGATACATTATTTTTTCTTCATAAATCCTTCGGCATGCAGGACTTGCCCCGATACAATTTGCTTGGGAATGGTACTTCAAACCTGCACTCTCGAATGATGCTAAGGTTTACTCGAGGGTTTGCTGGCGGACAAAGCGAATATTAGAGGACAACTCCGTGGCGAAAACTAAATCTGAAGAACTTGCTCGGTGCTAGGTGCTATTGTTTACCCTATCTGGTCGCAGACAAAGGGTACCGCGGGATGGTACATAGTTGGCAGAGAGTAAGTGAGGCGAGTTTATTGGCAGACAAATGACAATGCAAAGGGTTTCTTGGTGACAAAGAATAACTCGTGGGGCATACCGGCGGGCCGAGGGGTACCTCGTGAGGCATACCCGCGGGCCGAGGGGTACCTGGTGGGCGTGTACTCGCGGCCCGAGGGGTACCTGGTGGGCGTGTACCCACGGGCCGAGGGGTACCTGGTGGGCGTGCACTCGCGGGCCGAGGGGTACCTGGTGGGCGTGTACTCGCGGGCCGAGGGGTACCTGGTGGGCGTGTACTCGCGGGCCGAGGGGTACCTGGTGGGCGTGTACTCGCGGGCCGAGGGGTACCTGGTGGGCGTGTACTCGCGGGCCGAGGGGTACCTGGTGGGCGTGTACTCGCGGGCCGAGGGGTACCTGGTGGGCGTGTACTCGCGGGCCGAGGGGTACCTGGTGGGCGTGTACCCGCGGGCCGAAGAGCAATCTCAAATGGCTCACTCGCTGGCAAGGGGATGATCAATGGGCCATATTCGCTGGCAAAGAGTACGTCGGAAGGGATACTCTTTTTATGTACTACATTTTGTTCGAATCGCTGCTGAGGAGGCTTTACACAATCAGAGGAAATGCGAAGCGCGAATTTATTGCATTGAGCCTGAACCCACTTCTCGATCGGAAAATTACAGATTTTCAGCACAACTTTGAATGGAAGTTGACCGTACCCACATAGCGTGCACGGCCGCCTGGTGCCTGGTGCCTGCGCCCAGAGGTCGTAGAAACTGCCGTAGTGTCGCCAACCAAGTCTCCAGATCTTCATTTTGTCTCCAACGCGGATCATTCCAAAAAAGCTACAATTTTAACTCCTTGCCTGTAAAAAAGGAACAGCGGTGTTTTTCCTCATCAACTGGAAGCCCTTACCTGATTTTGTGAGCCCCAAAAATGTGACAAAAATAGCATACTTTTCATAAATACATTGGATATCAATATTTTGATGGGTGATATCAATAAACACAATCCAATTTCCATACACAAGGTCTGGAACCTACATATAGTGTAGCCATTGCGTGTAAATAAAAAATACGACCTTCAATATACCAGGAGGTGCTGAGTTGAGTCTAAGTCTAAGAGCCATAAGAGCCATTCTTCGTTGTATTAATATAGTGTAGCCTTCAGAATACCTTCCCGATTCCCTAATTTTGTCTGTAATTCACTGTTATAATGGCCTTCTCAAATACATAACCAGCCTGGACAGCTGCATGCTGCTGTCAAACAAATGACATGTAGTCATTATCTTTTAGCACGGCTCTTATGTGTTGAAATTCTGAACCTCGTGCACCGGCATCGGCCGAGAGAGTTAGTGCTCATAACATGATGACTGTCAACTAGTAAGCAACTTAACAACTTTTACTTAGCCAAGGTATAATGGGCACAATGTACCACGATGTAATATGCATATCTTCTACTGAATACTGAACCTACACAAGCAGCCAGCTTGGAATCCTTGGCAAGTTTTAACAAGAATACATCTTTTGGAGAATAAAATGCTGCTTCAGCGACACCACAAACTTTGTGTTTTTGTTAAGAAATACGTCTCTGAACATGATTCAGAGGATGGGACCATTCATCCATGTAGCCAATGTATGCTTTTCAATTTGTGATGAGCTATTATGTCATTGTTGTCACGCCAGACAACGGGGTGGAAAAATTTCACATACATCAATGAGATAAATAAAGCTTTCAGACATAATTTCAGCTGATATTTCTTTTTATTAAATGAGAAGTCCCCATGTTTATGGAGACTTCATGGGGGATAATAGTTTTGTGGTTGGGTATATGATCACCTTTTGCACCTTCCTGGCAATAGTTACCTATGCATGCATATATCTATATGGAAGGTTTTTTTTTCAAACACTATGTGATGAACTAGTTCTGACATTATGTTTATCATCCTGCTTTATTGCATACTTTTCCACAGGCAAGCCCTGCCAAAGCCCCCAATGCCATTCTGCCAATTACCTGTAGCCAAAACTGAGCCAAGTTGGATATACTGTGTTAGTGTTGATAGCATACGCCAGTGTCAGTGCCACCTACATATTTTTGTTTCAATGAGGAAAAAGCATAATGCCTCCAAAAAGCAGGCTGCATCTCAATAGCTTTGGGTAATTGATACATACCTGCCTATTTAATTTATGTACCAAGATTCCCCAGGTAGGTACCTATACATGCGCAGATTTCCCTGCCCTGTTATTGTTTTTTTTCGATGAGAATACATGCCCAAAGCACGGGCATGTAAAATATTCCTTAAACAGGAAATTTCCCCAAAATATGCATAATCATTGCTTGTGGACTGTAGCTTTCAAGAAATGTCATCCATGACAACAACATATAGATTGATAATGTAAATAAAACAGCATGAGGAATTATTAGCACCTACAGAGGTCCATGACTTTGCAGGAAGACCACAGGTCACCTCAAATGGTGACTTGTGGTCACGTTTTGAGGCGACCAACATCTAAGAAAAACATTTGTTTAGCTTTTTTTTTAAACCAGACTGTTTTTGTTGCTGGTGCCTTTTTCAATTTATCTTCTCACTCCAAAAATTGACAGCCAGGCTCACCACATCGGCCATTGACGCCGGCTCAATCGGCCATTGACAGGGTCAGTACGCCAGGCTCACCATGGCCATTACGCCGGTCCCACATCGGCCATTGGCCGGTCACACATCGGCCATTGACAGCGGCTCCCATGGCCATTGAAGGGCTCTGGCATTGAGCCAGTACATGGCCAGCTCGGCGCCATTGACAGCCAGGCTCACCACATCGGCCATTGACAGCCAGGCTCACCACATCGGCCATTGACAGCCAGGCTCACCACATCGGCCATTGACAGCCAGGCTCACCACATCGGCCATTGACAGCCAGGCTCACCACATCGGCCATTGACAGCCAGGCTCACCACATCGGCCATTGACAGCCAGGCTCACCACATCGGCCATTGCTACGTGAATCGAACGGCTTCATTTTCTAATCAAGATATAGAGTCGGTGGAAGACGGAAAAATAGATATAAGAGCTGAGAAGTGAACACCTCGACCTGCCGTCAAACCATTGAATCACGCTTGGTGATTTACAAAGTGGAAGCGCTCCGAAGTGCGAAATAATTTGTCCATTCTGCCAAGATACAGCCCATGCAGCCCATCGTTTTGCTATACTTGCCGTGCTCGGCTCATCATACGAGGTGCGACCAAAAAGAAACGGGACATTGGCTGCTGATGACACGACTCAGCAGCCACACACCGATGAACTATATCATAGTGATGCACAACATTTCAGCACCATATGAGCAAAGTGTCGCTTCAGCTGACCCATTGTCCTTCTTTCCACAGGTGTGTTTCTAACTCCTATGCAGTGCCCCGTGTCACAATATGAGCCTTGAACAAAGGATTAACATCAAGTTCTTGGTTAAACTGGAGAAAACTGCTTCAGAAACACTTTCTATGCTGAAGGATGTGTATGGAGACCAAACAATGTCCCGTACACTGTGTACGAGTGGCACAAAAGGTTTACGAGTGGACGTGATGACGTGGAGGATGACCCGAAGCCTGGACGTCCCACAACATCAAGAAATGACGAAAACATCCAGAAGGTGAAGGAACTGGTGCGGAGTGATCGTAGATTGACGGTAAGAATGCTGGCTGAGGAACTGGGATTGGGGAGAGAGTCAGTGAGGACCATCCTGAGGGAGGATTTGGGCATGAGGAAGATTTGCGCGAAGATGGTGCCCAAATTGCTCTCCGATGATCAAAAGGCCCGCCGTGTGGACTTGTCCCGGGACGTCTTGGAGCAGCTGGAGGGCAACACAGAGTTCCTGGACGATGTCATCACTGGAGACGAGAGCTGGGTCTTCCAGTATGACCCCGAGACCAAGCGGCAGAGCCTCCAGTGGAAGACGGCGGGGTCACCCAGACCAAAGAAGGCCCGCATGTCAAGGTCCAGGATCAAGGTGATGCTCATTGCCTTCTTTGACCACCAAGGCTTGGTTTACCACGAGTTCGTGCCACAAGGGCAAACCGTGAACCAACACTTCTACAAAGAGGTGCTCAGCCGCCTGATTGCACGGATCCGACGCTCGAGGCGTGACTCGTGGGAGAACAAGAGATGGATCCTGCACCACGACAATGCTCCCGCACACGGCGCCCTCAGCATCCGACAGTTTCTAGCCGAAAGACAGGTTGCAACCCTGGAACATCCCCCGTACTCGCCAGATCTAGCACCGTGTGACTTCTGGCTATTCCCAAAGCTCAAGGGTGTCCTCAAGGGATCACATTTCGAAGGGGTTGAAGACATCAAAGAGCACGTGACAAGCACCCTGAGAACCATCAAGAAGGAGGAATTTGAGGGGTGCTTCGAGGCGTCAGCACACGTTCCTGATGTGATTAAAGGGACATTCAACACTTCACGCAGTTGATTCAACACTTTTTCACGTCGAAAATGCTTAATTTCCGCCTCTTTGCCACATAGATGACTAAACTAAACAGACAGCACGGCGCAGAGTCGGCTTCTGCTCGGTCTCGTCTTGCCTCACGACTTCCAACAAATAGTATGATAATTCATAATTAAATAGGAAAACCTAACCTAACCTAACGTAATACCATCTACTCTTATCTAAACTAATATAAACTCATATATTATAATTTAAAAACACAAGCGTAGTATTTATCGTGACGTCATCCGTACATCACGGCTCCGAGCCGTGCTGTTGCTAGTTTTTTCGGCGTTCTGGCGGAGTAGTAATGGTGTGTCATGTATGTGGCAGAGGCGGAAATTAAGCATTTTCTACGTGAAGAAGTGTTGAATCAACTGCGTGAAGTGTTGAATGTCCCTTTAATCACGTCTGAGAAGTGCCAGGTTAGGGATGGATAAATTATTGAACAATGAACAGCGGTGTGGCATATATGGCGCATTATAGAAATTATCGCTAAGATTAATTGAGAAGTAAGCATTTCCAGAGAAAACGAGTGATCGCATCTTCCGAATCACGTTCATAAACATAGTATTCCGAGAGAAAAAATCCAAAAATTCCCAAAACACCTTTTAATAAAAAAATACCAAAATTACTGCGACCACTCATTTTCTCCGCAAATGATTACTTTTCAATTTGCAAAGAAATAAACGATCAAAATCTTCACTACAAATAAAGCACATCACATATAATTATCCATACCTGGAGTGTCATAGACGTGATAAAGAATGAATTCTACACTTCATTCACTCAATTTAACCTACTGACTTAGAAAACCTTGTTTCTGCCTTAATTCGACATTTATTTCCGAGAATTCATACTCCCAGACAGACGCGTCCACAATGCGACCAAGGCCGGAAATTCCTTGCGATGCTGTAATCGTTAAGGACAGTGCTGTTCAACACATCCTCAAAGGTTTAGTATGTATATTTACTAAGATGGTAAGTGTGTTTAGTAAGAATATTTACTAAACTTCTGGAAGTTTAGTAGGTATTGTTACTAGTTGCCTATACAATATTGCATATATTTGATGAAGTCATGGCCTAACAATTTGCTTTGGAGGATTCTGGTTTTCCAGTTAGGTCACATCAGGTCAGATTAGATTATATTATATTATATTATATTATATTAGATTATATTAGATTATATTATGCTAAGATACATCTGATGTATTATGCTACATTATCTTAGTCTAGGTTAGGTTAGGTTACTTGTGCCTATGACGTCATCAATTGTATCGACCGCCATTGACTTAAAAGTAATCATTTGCGGTGAAAATGAGTGATCACATAGTCCTCATCATGTCAAAGCATACTATTCCATTAAAAAAATCGAAATTTACCTTGATCTCCAAATTTACCTGATGATCAACCTAGGGTACCCCAAAATCAAATTAAATACCCCAAATCAAATACCAATTTCTCCTCAGATTTGGGCCACTGTTTTGCATGTTACTAAAATGTTCTAAATATTATTTTCCATTTTCCATGACCTGAACCTGGCCTATCCAGGGACAAAATAATCGAAAATGGTTAATAGAAAAACAATTAAATATGGAGAATTGATTTAGTGCTGAAGCTTCTTTTGCTTCACATCATGCCTAATTTCATTATTGTTTTTGTGATATTTACGTATGTTATTTCAAATTTCTGTTCATTAAAATGGATTAAAAACAGTACAAAAAGAAACATGTAACACCAAACTCCACATTGTTATCATGGCAAGTGACCAGTGTGATTATTGATTTAAGAAAACTTAGAATAGGATTGTTTGTACTATTTCAGTTTATCAAAAAGAACAGTCACCACCAATACTAAGGAATACTTAGAAGAACCATGAGAATATCATCCAAGCTCATTGGAAATTTTGGGCAATCGTACATCTATCTTGGTTGAACATTAGTATGCCATACTTGACATTTATGCATTGCTCAAATTTTGCATAAGTATGACTTCCAAAGTTGGTGGATGAGCTGCAAGCTGGGGATGGAGGGGGGAGGGAGCCCTCCCAACTGAATAGGGGAAGAGGGAGGGGGGGGGGGGTCTGAACACTTCAGACATACAACAAATGGCTCTACTGCTGCTTTTGTATTGCCAAACTTGTAATTGTCCTGTTTACTGAACACACAAATGAACAAGCTAACCATATTTACACTTCCCTTCCATTAAAATCCTAACCACTTGCAAAGAGCAACTTTAAAGCAGATAATTATTTTGTTGTGGTGTGCCATATTCTGAACATGTCCAGGATTACTTCACTGTAGCTGTTGTGGTACAAGCTATTCAGGCACTAAAAATACTGGTGTAATTTGAAAAATAAAATATCTGAGGTCACTTTCTTATGGTTTTCTTAAGCCAACTGCTCTCAGAAGCATAAAATGATGCCTGCAGTCTTCACTAGCTCCATACACAAAGAATCTGGTAGAACTATGTGATCAGACCTTCATATTTTGGTAGGGAAAGGCCCATTGTGTATGAATACCTCCATCTTTTTGCTACTTACATGCTGAACGTGTACTCGTACTCGTCAGGTTGGTAACCTGGCTGTAGAGACAGTCATTGCCAAAGCATGTGTCTCCGGAGGGTCTCCAAACCGGCGGCGGTAACCGCCAAGATGTGAACTTGGCGGGAGACAATCCTTGTCTTTGACCACCACCACCACCACCACCAGTCGCTGAGGCTCGTCATAACCCGGTCAGATCATCACGCTCCGCCTCTTGGGGCGTCGTTCTCCCTTCCCTTCCGCTTCCATTCTCCCATCACCAAATTGATGCAAGGGAAATACTGAGAAGTTATCTCTCAAGATTCACACAAGCATACTGGCAAAATTAATATTTTGGAGTAACAGGTATCCATATAGCTTTGACTAGCATCTGTAAATTTTAGGTCACGAAGCAAAGCAGCCTGAATCGCATACAGTTTTTATCTCCAAAAAGTAATCTTATCCAAGTATTTGTTATCAATATCGGTGCAATACTCTTGGCTCCCGTCAAGGATGGCTGTGCCCTACCCTGCCCGCGCAAGAGGCTCCGACTCAGAGGCCCGCATAGGACCTGCCGCCAGTGTCCCTACCCCACCCGTGCATAACACAGCAGCGCGCCAAGTACGTCCAACCTTCCTGCTCCTCCATTCTTTAAAGCCCCCACTCTCCCTTTAAGATTCACACATTCCACTGGGGAATTACATGCTTGAGAGTTACTAGTCGAGATACAACTGACCGAAAGTTGGCCACTAACGGCATCAGCCGAAGTGAAGCTTTCCTAATTTTGCGCTTCCTCGTAGCGCAAATCGATGTCGTCAGACTATCAGCCAAGAAGGTCAATGGGTCGAAGCAAGAGGCACCGGCAGACCGGCACAGTTTGATGCACCACGGTATTGTCCGAGCCACACCTTAAAGGCCTGTCTACACGCTAAGTCGATTATGAACGTATCAGTATCGATTCGAATCGCTATTTGAAATTAATAACGTTTTCATAACGGCGTTATTGCGAAAGGTGGCACAGGCCACAACCAGTGAGTGGCTCCCTGTGCAAAAGTTGTGGTAGCCAGGTGAATATTTTACAAAATTACGTGGTACGCCAGGGTGAAATGTATGTTGGGCTGTTCCCTGAGCCTGTGGTGTACGATGGGATTCGAGTCGCCATGTGATGTTAATAACGTCTTAATATCGGCGGTATTGTCAAATGTGGCGCAAGCCACATGCAATGGGTGGCTCTCTGTGTAAGATGAATGGGTGCGAGGTGAACATTCTAGACATGGGAGGGTATGCCAGGGTAAGGTGTATGCTGGTCTGTTGAATGCATAGGTTACGGTGTGGTGTGCTTTTTATGATCCATCTTCGCCTCTAGCGGGCAAGTAGATTAGTGTGACACGCAAATGCGTTGAACAGATGCTTGTTCCCTCCTCAGGAATGGTACTGTTCAAGTTTGGACAAATTCGGAGTGTACGCGAATGCGTATTTGAATGCGAATACGAATACGTTGCTGACATCACAGACATTGCATACGCCGCATTACAAAATATATACAACGCGTATGCCATTATCCAAATGATCGCTGGCCTAATTCACTGGTTCGACAAGACATCGACGTGAGTGAAAGCGGAGACAATCCACAGGTGACAGCTGCCCTCTATGCACCTTTATCTCCGAGAGGTGCCGCCAAGCAACATGCTTTTTATTAGCCAGTCTGCATTATATAGTCATATACACCGTCCACCATATAGCCATCATCTATCATGTACTCAATCCTTGTCAATTCGCGATCTGCTTGCGTTCTTGTCTGAGTATCGCCTTGAGTAAATGCCGCTCAGCAGTATTTCTGAATTGTACGTTTCAGTCCCATACCATACAACCTCCAAACTGTTCATGCGAAGAACGTCAGACATACCCTTCGAAGCGCATGCGAGGTACATGATTCTAAGTTAGTTAAGGAGTAGATGACTGAGTGGGTGGGTGCTTGAGTACGGGTCTTTGAAACCTTTGAAAATTGATTCGATGTCACTGACTCAATTGTGTTTCGATCTTCTGAGTCACTACGGAATTATGCTGAACGCCGAACTTTAACTTGATGTTCATGTACACCCCAGGGCACAAGAAAACATGGTTATGGAACACTATTTCGGAAGTTCCAGAAAAGAGGTGGACAGATCAACTTCATCTGACCCTTGATCTATTCACCCAAATGTAGCATATTTAGTATCGTTAGTATTGTGAGATACTGTGGGATGACATTGTGAATATATCAACCGCCTCACGGCTATTGGTTTCACACAACGGACGAGTAAACTCACAAATTTTATATTTATGCAAAGCATCGCCCTTCAAACTGATCTGGGAGGCGGGGGGGGGCGGTATGCCCGAAATATGCAAATCGGACATCAATCATGTGCAGCACGCTTTTTGTTTCATGCCGGTAGTCCTATCGGGTTGGAAACGGCAGCGGAGTGGGGGAGGTGTTGCACCTCCCCCACTTGCACTCATCTCGCGCTACGTTGGGGAGGATGTAAAAACACCGTGCACTGCGGCGAGGTTTAATACTGATGTTTAATGTAGCCTCCATGGTGACCCAATCGTTGTAACCGAGCATCCTCAGCTTTCGTTTCATCGTACCATTCGAGTAGGGTGTGTAATCCATAGGTAGGACGCTTCCCTTCCAGTCGAGAGGCTGTGAGTGTGAGTTCGAGTCCCACCTGTTGTTGCGTTTCCACCTCAGCCAATCGGCGTGAAAGACTGGCGACGCTATATAACCAAAGCAGTCGACATATCGCAAAAACTAATAACGAACCAAGAGCCAGACGTTTCGACCATGGGCATCATTACGATGAGGTAGGAGGACGTTTCTCCACATGTCCTTAGCTTTAATATTGTGCCTATGGGGTTGCATGGGAAAAAATCGACACGAAAACCATGTCGTGTCCGTTCAATTCGTTCTCACGCCCATGAAGTCGGGTCAACAATTAGTATTCCTGGCTGAAAACATTAAAAAGTATGATTTGGTATTCGGGTTTGATTTTGATTTCCACCACATTTTCACAATACGGTGGAATGTCAGGCCATACCCAGTGGGCGGAGCAGTCAAGCAGTCAACGGTGAGTCAAGTCAGCGGTGAGTCACGTCAGCGGTGAGTCACGTCAGCGGTGAGTCAATTCAGCGGTGAGTCAAGTCAGCGGTGAGTCAAGACAGCTGTGAGTCAAGTCAGCGCCGCCCACTAGCAGTCTCCAAATTGACCTCACAGCTGATGGGAGGAATGTCACAATTTGGCCAAATTTCCAATGAGTTGCCCAAAGCATTAACGGCCGATTGACGCAAGAGAAGTGATAGCATGATTCTCAGCAGTTACACAGTGACGGTCATCAGCCTTAAGCCAAGAGAAGTGATAGTATGATGCTGAACAGTTATCCAGTGACGGTCGTCAGACTCGACTGAGCCCTTCCAATGGAAGGTAGCGAAACCAAGGCATAACGACTCTAAGCAGCCAACCATTCGCATATTTTTCGATGCACGCGTTTGGTGCAGCAAATACTCGTACACACGTGATAGCACAGCGGGAGAACAGCATCGGGGACTCCGCACGTGCAAAGGTCGAGGCAGACCACCAGGCCAACACTCTGAGGTGGCTCCGGGACCCCGGTCCAGGCAGATAATCCTCCCCACGGTCTGAGGAGGCAGCCCCGCTCCGGGGCCCCGGTCCAGGCAGACCATACTGTCCACGGTCTGAGGAGGCAGCCCCGCTCCGGGGCCCCGGTCCAGGCAGACCATACTGTTCACGGTCTGAGGAGGCAGCCCCGCTCCGGGGCCCCGGTCCAGGCAGACCATACTGTCCACGGTCTGAGGAGGCAGCCCCGCTCCGGGGCCCCGGTCCAGGCAGACCATCCTCCCCACGGTCTGAGGAGGCAGCCCCGCTCCGGGGCCCCGGTCCAGGCAGACCATACTGTCCACGGTCTGAGGAGGCAGCCCCGCTCCGGGGCCCCGGTCCAGGCAGACCATACTGTTCACGGTCTGAGGAGGCAGCCCCGCTCCGGGGCCCCGGTCCAGGCAGACCATCCTCCCCACGGTCTGAGGAGGCAGCCCCGCTCCGGGGCCCCGGTCCAGGCAGACCATACTGTCCACGGTCTGAGGAGGCAGCCCCGCTCCGGGGCCCCGGTCCAGGCAGACCATACTGTCCACGGTCTGAGGAGGCAGCCCCGCTCCGGGGCCCCGGTCCAGGCAGACCATACTGTTCACGGTCTGAGGAGGCAGCCCCGCTCCGGGGCCCCGGTCCAGGCAGACCATACTGTTCACGGTCTGAGGAGGCAGCCCCGCTCCGGGGCCCCGGTCCAGGCAGACCATACTGTTCACGGTCTGAGGAGGCAGCCCCGCTCCGGGACCCCGGTCCAGGCAGATAATCCTCCCCACGGTCTGAGGAGGCAGCCCCGCTCCGGGGCCCCGGTCCAGGCAGACCATACTGTTCACGGTCTGAGGAGGCAGCCCCGCTCCGCCGTCACTCAAGGTTGATCGGATGTCAGCAGGCTTCTTTATGGGTCTCAGCGACCAATTTCCGATCCATTAAAGCCGCTTAAACTTCAGAAGTTACGATGGATATGCGTCATAGAACGGAGAAGAGCATACTGCTGGGGAGTCGGTCGTTCGAAAAATGAAAATATTTCAGGAAAATATAGTAGAGGAAAGTGAAGTTATTTCACGATGCATGCCATCCACGTACAGTGGCTATTGTGGACAGTCTGGGTATAACTCATATATATTTACAAAGAAAGGATAGATGTGGGGTCAGTAGTGAGAGCAAATGCGCAACAAACATTCATACATCAGCACAATACAATACCCATATCACTATCTGCACCATACACACCGTACTTGCTACAAGAGCTATAAACGAGTAGTTTATATAAGTAATAAGAAAGCGATGGTCTAAAGGTGAGTTCGCAGTGTACACATATCTATTGTTAAGTCTTTTGTGCGATTAGTGTTGTAATGTTTTTCTTTCAGTAGGAAGTTTGTTGTAGTGGAAGACAGACGAGTAGAGAAATCTCCTGCGTCCCGTCTCTCTGTGTATGGCTGGCAGGTGCAGGTGGTCGTCTGCAGGTGTATGAATGTTCATACAACAACCGTCCGACATGTAAGTTCCATTTAAGTTCCTCCTGACTTCCGCCAAAACACGTCGTGAGAAGAAGAAAAAAGCTTTTAGGCTTTCTAAAGAGGTAGAAACATGGTAAGCTTGGCACATGCCACACCGCACCGCTATGTCCAGCATAGTAATTTTGCTTGATGCACGACGGGACTGCTTCGCAGCATGTTCAGGATAAAGTATCCGCGTTACAAACTAATCGAGCTTTGCACTGGATGTAAAAAGAAACACAAACTAGTAATGACATTTCGGAGAGTGCCTCATTAACACGCCCTTGAGGAAACCGAGCATGAACAAATAGAGTAGGACACTGCGTGTACACAAATGGACTGCAACGGCTCAGGGACAACAAATCGAGTATTGAGTTGCAGCCACACACAGTACACCAAACCAGGCCAGCGAGCCGAGCTGACCTTGGAGCGAGGTCACCATCACGGTCGCCGACGGGCTTACCTCGGTCTGACGTCACTGGCTGAGTGGTCAGCACCAGATCCCTCAGCGCCGTCTTGTTCTTCTGCAACGAATAGACAGAAATGGTGCAGTCGTCCGCCTCCAGCGTCATACACGGGTAGCCGAGACACACCTCATAGCGTTCACGTTTCTTGCGGCGCCGTTTGGAGGGTCGCGGCGGCACGTGCGGCGGCACGTGCGGCGCAACAGCGACGCGTCGTGCCGCCGTGCTGCTCTCCGAGCCGGAGTAGACCCCGCTGTCGGCGCTGTTGACGCTGCTGCTCTCCGGCGGCGGCTCGCAGCCGCTCTCGCACGAGCTATGACTGGTGATGGACGCCTTGCCGTGGAGGCTGGCGCGCGGCGCCGGCACCGGCGCCTCCACCTGGACGCCGCGGTCGGACAGGGAGCACCGCTGCCGGCCGCCCAGGGCCTCAGCAGGGTCGCCAAACACGGATTCGGAGAGAGGCGTGTAGCGGCCGCCGGCTGACTCGGCGGCACGCTCGACCGTCTCCATGTCCAGCTCGCGCACCAGAGAGCGAACCCGCAGGCGGCGCTGCACGCGACGCGCCAAGTCCTCCAGAGAGCGGCCGCGCCGTACCACAGCCACGCGCGCCTCGCTGCGGAAGCTGGCCAGCCGCTGGAGCGGACCGAACCGGCGCCGGCCGGCCGTGTCTGCCTCGACAGTGTCGGGTGGCGGACCGGACCGGCGCCGGCCGGCCGTGTCTGCCTCGACAGTGTCGGGTGGTGGCACCACCTCAGCGTCACACACCGGCACGTACCACGTGGAGCGGCGCTCTATCGCCCGCATCGCGCACCACTCTCACAGTGGGACCTCGTATCCGACTGTGAGTGGCGCCGCAGTGTCAGCCGTACCATCACCAGCCACACATGACGGACACTGGCCAGGTTCAGCTCAGTGACGCGTCTACACGTACAGACCGCGCAACGGCCGCAGGCCGCGCTGATTGTGTTATCGGCGCGTTACGACAGCGTACGCCAATGGCTGCTTCTCACGCCGCTGGTCGCCACGTGCCGTATCTTGTTGCGTCAGTAAAACCACGGCCCATTGCCAAAACGTCCCATATTCCCACCCGCCCGACACTCCGAAACGTCGAGAGACTCACGCCACACAGGTGAATTGTGGCGGGAGGCCCACCAATAGGCTGAACAGTCTCAACAGGTGACTGCACCATCAGCCACTGACGGCTGAACCGTCACAACAGACTTCAGCTGACGGCTGAACCGTCACAACAGACTTCAGCTGACGGCTGAACCGTCACAACAGACTTCAGCTGACGGCTGAACCGTCACAACAGACTTCAGCTGACGATTGAACTGTCACAACAGACTTCAACTGACGGCTGAACAGTCACAACAGACTTCAGCTGACGGCTGAACCGTCACAACAGACTTCAGCTGACGGCTGAACCGTCACAACAGACTTCAGCTGACGGCTGAACCGTCACAACAGACTTCAGCTGAAGGCTGAACCGTCACAACAGACTTCAGCTGACGGCTGAACCGTCACAACAGACTTCAGCTGACGGCTGAACCGTCACAACAGACTTCAGCTGACGGCTGAACCGTCACAACAGACTTCAGCTGAAGGCTGAACCGTCACAACAGACTTCAGCTGACGGCTGAACCGTCACAACAGACTTCAGCTGACGGCTGAACCGTCACAACAGACTTCAGCTGACGGCTGAACCGTCACAACAGACCATGAACAGTTACGGCCTCGTCACTCGCCGCCGAACCGCCATAAAACGCCGCAAAACGCCACTGCACAACAATCAGCAGGCGGCCACGCCAGGCAGCCACCGGCGACCGAGTCCAGCAGCAGGGTAACTTATGTGTCACAGCGGGCTAAGCTCACCGTCCACAGCGCGCTCTCCACTCACGCCGTGCCGACGGGACGGCGCGCACGAATTGGAATAGGGATCACCACAGGCGGAGCAGAGAAGTTCAAGAGCAGAGCCCGCTTTCAGCCGTCCCAGAACAAGCCCCGGCCACAATGCCAACTGCTTTTACGCAGACCGACGTCACACTTTGCACTGACTCTGCTGCACTGCGCGTACTGGACACCATCTTCCACGGTCACTGCATAGACGTACAAAGTTTCTAAGCAGCTCCCCGACCTGCGAACTCCTGGGTACTTCTGGGCGGACTCCTGGTTCACCGGAGCGAGTCTCAGCGGACTGGTGGTGGTGCCCGGCGTCCCTATAACAGCAGGTGTATCACTGGGGACTGCGGAGACGATCCGACGCCGGCGCGCCGCGCGGACTCTCGACACACGCTGCCAGTAGCGGCGGCGGCGGCGGTGGCGGCCGCTACGGTCCACTCACCCAGGCGAGACGACACGGCCACCGGGCCAGTCAGTGGGCGGACCTCGTCCCCACGGCGACACGGCCACTAGTCAGTCAGTGGGCGGACCTCGTCCCCACGGCGACACGGCCACTAGTCAGTGGGCGGACCTCGTCCCCACGGCGACACGGCCACTAGTCAGTGGGCGGACCTCGTCCCCACGGCGACACGGCCACTAGTCAGTCAGTGGGCGGACCTCGTCCCCACGGCGACACGGCCACTAGTCAGTCAGTGGGCGGACCTCGTCCCCACGGCGACACGGCCACTAGTCAGTCAGTGGGCGGACCTTGTCCGCTCGGCGACACGGCCACTAGTCAGTCAGTGGGCGGACCTCGTCCCCACGGCGACACGGCCACTAGTCAGTCAGTGGGCGGACCTCGTCCCCTCGGCGACACGGCCACTGTCGCCAGTCAGTGGGCGGACCTCGTCCCCACGGCGACACGGCCACTAGTCAGTGGGCGGACCTCGTCCCCACGGCGACACGGCCACTAGTCAGTGGGCGGACCTTGTCCCCACGGCGACATGGCCACTAGTCAGTGGGCGGACCTCGTCCCCACGGCGACACGGCCACTAGTCAGTGGGCGGACCTCGTCCCCACGGCGACACGGCCACTAGTCAGTCAGTGGGCGGACCTTGTCCCCATGGCGACATGGCCACTAGTCAGTGGGCGGACCTCGTCCACACGACGACACGGCCACTAGTCAGTCAGTGGGCGGACCTCGTCCCCACGGCGACACGGCCACTAGTCAGTGGGCGGACCTCGTCCCCACGGCGACACGGCCACTAGTCAGTCAGTGGGCGGACCTTGTCCCCACGGCGACACGGCCACTAGTCAGTGGGCGGACCTCGTCCCCACGGCGACACGGCCACTAGTCAGTGGGCGGACCTTGTCCCCACGGCGACACGGCCACTAGTCAGTGGGCGGACCTCGTCCCCACGGCGACACGGCCACTAGTCAGTCAGTGGGCGGACCTTGTCCCCACGGTGTGCCCTCTATGCCCGTGCAGGTAATGGTCGCTCAGGTTGCGACCATGCTGCCGCATCAACAGACACAGTGGCGTGATATACCGTCACAGCGGCGTGACATATCGTCACAGCGGCGTTATATACCGTCACAGCGGCGTGACATATCGTCACAGCGGCGTGACATATCGTCACAGCGGCGTGACATGTCGTCACAGCGGCGTTATATACCGTCACAGCGGCGTGACATATCGTCACAGCGGCGTGACATATCGTCACAGCAGAGTGACATACCGTCACATCGGCGTGACATACCGTCACAGCGGCGTGACATACCGTCACAGCGGCGTGACATATCGTCACAGCAGAGTGACATACCATCACAGCGGCATGACATACCGTCACAGCGGCGTGACATACCGTCATAGCGGCGTGACATATCGTCATAGCGGCTTGACATATCGTCACAGCGGCGTGACATATGGTCACATCAGGTGACATACCGTCACAGCGGCGTGACATATCGTCACAGCGGCGTGACATATCGTCACATCAGAGTGACATACCGTCACAGCGGCGTGACGTACCGTCACAGCGGCGTGACATATCGTCACAGCGGCGTGACATATGGTCACATCAGAGTGACATACCGTCACAGCGGCGTGACGTACCGTCCCAGCGGCGTGACATATCGTCACAGCGGCGTGACGTACCGTCACAGGCGTGAATACCGTCACAGCGGCGTGACATATCGTCACAGCAGAGTGACATACCATCACAGCGGCATGACATACCGTCACAGCGGCGTGACATACCGTCATAGCGGCGTGACATATCGTCATAGCGGCTTGACATATCGTCACAGCGGCGTGACATATGGTCACATCAGGTGACATACCGTCACAGCGGCGTGACATATCGTCACAGCGGCGTGACATATCGTCACATCAGGTGACATACCGTCACAGCGGCGTGACATGTCGTCACAGCGGCGTTATATACCGTCACAGCGGCGTGACATATCGTCACAGCGACGTGGCAAACTGGCACAGGCCGTCTACAAACTACCGCGGCAGCTAAGATCTGCCACAGCAGCGTCTACAGACTTCTACAGCACCGTCTACAGATTGACACGCACCGTGTACAGACTGTTGCAGCAGCTTAGAACTGACTGCCACAGCAGCTTAGAACTGACTGCCACAGCAGCTCAGAACTGACTGCCACAGCAGCTCAGAACTGACTGCCACAGCAGCTCAGAACTGACTGCCACAGCAGCTCAGAACTGACTGCCACAACAGCTCAGATCTGTCACAGCGCAACGTCTACAGACTGTCACAACAGCTCAGAACTGACCGCAGCAGCAGCGTCTTCAGACTGCCACAGCAGTGTCTACAGGCTGCTACAGCGGCTGTGGCCAGACTGGCAGACGAGCGCTGGACGCTCCGCTACAGCAGTAGATGTCACACTGTCGGAACCTCACCAAGAGGTACAGAGCTGGTCCGTGGCAGGAGTATTTGGTCGGTCGGCCCCGGTCAGGTCATAGTGGGTCCAGCTGCGTCCCATAGCGGGGCCGGACGCGTCCTGACAGTGGCTCCGGTCAGGTCATAGTGGAACCAACAGCCCAGATCATAGTGGATCTATAACCCCAGGACATACTGGATCCACAACCACGTTCCTGATGGATACATCAACAGGGATGGAACTTCAATATATTTGTGAAAGGGGAACTCGAGCCACCAATGACTGATCCTTAGCCATAACATGCATGACTCAACCGATCACAGCTACGACAGGTCCACGTCACTGAACTGGCCACAGCTACGGATGGTTTACGTTACTGAACTGGCCACAGCTACGAATGGTTTACGTTACTGAACTGATAACAGCTATGTCAGGTCCACGTCACTGTCCTGACCACAGCTACGGCAGGTCCACATCACTGTCCTGACCACAGATAAGGCAGGTCCTCGTCACTGAACTTGTCACAGCTACGGCAGGCGCACATCACGGGACTGATCACAGATAAGGCAGGTCCTCGTCACTGAACTTGTCACAGCTACGGCAGGCCCACATCACGGAACTGGCCACAGCTACGGCAGGCGCACATCACGGAACTGATAACAGCTACGGCAGGCCCACATCAAGGAACTGATCACATTTACGATAACAACGTGTGAGTTGTGTAAAGGACGGCCATAAGGTGTGGTGACACTGCAACGGTGATTCAACATATATGTGCACATTGGGCACTGACATGGTCGGCTCGATCGGCAATATTTGGGCAGAACGGAGCATGGAGCGCAGTTGAGGTCATTGTATGCCGCGGAGCACGCCACGCCGTGGTCCCATGCGTAGTGTGATTATATGTGTTGCATATCCATCACAGCTGCCATGACGGAGTCGATAACGGTGCCCATTTCCGGGTTCCTCGCAGGCATGGTCAATACTGGCAGCACCAGGATGCAGACAGACGGCAGTGTGACTTTGCGCAGATTCGAACCACATGTTCCGTATTTCACAATGGTCTCCATCACCAGCTGCCGACTCAGTTCTCTAAGCAACCAGTATTCCACGGCGCTTGGGCCTCTCGGTGATTCGAACCAATCTATATACCACCGCCCGTCCCAACTCCCCATCCCCTCCCCTGCCTGCCCCGCCCCAGCACATACCACTCAGCAGCGCGGGATCCGGATCTCGCGATGATCCGGATGCTATTGCGGGCAGGGATAGCTCGGCGGTGACCTCGGTTTCCCGCTCATGTGGACGCTTCCGCCTTTCTCAGGTGTTGCATCGAGCGCCGTGGAGCCATCATCAGTCTTGTGGTGATCGGCAAGCACAATTACTCCGCCACTCCAGGTGTCCCAGAGAATCGTGCCACAGCACCAGGTGCTCCAGACAGTCGTGCCACAGCACCAGGTGTCCCAGACAGTCGTGCCGCAGCACCAGGTGCTCCAGACAGTCGTGCCGCAGCACCAGGTGCTCCAGGCAGTCGTGCCGCAGCACCAGGTGCTCCAGGCAGTCGTGCCGCAGCACCAGGTGCTCCAGACAGTCGTGCCACAGCACCAGGTGCTCCAGACAGTCGTGCCACAGCATCAGGTGCTCCAGACAGTCGTGCCACAGCACCAGGTGCTCCAGACAGTCGTGCCGCAGCACCAGGTGCTCCAGACAGTCGTGCCGCAGCACCAGGTGCTCCAGACAGTCGTGCCGCAGCACCAGGTGCTCCAGGCAGTCGTGCCGCAGCACCAGGTGCTCCAGACAGTCGTGCCACAGCACCAGGTGCTCCAGACAGTCGTGCCACAGCATCAGGTGCTCCAGACAGTCGTGCCGCAGCACCAGGTGCTCCAGACAGTCGTGCCGCAGCACCAGGTGCTCCAGACAGTCGTGCCACAGCACCAGGTGCTCCAGACAGTCGTGCCACAGCACCAGGTGCTCCAGACAGTCGTGCCGCAGCACCAGGTGCTCCAGACAGTCGTGCCACAGCACCAGGTGCTCCAGACAGTCGTGCCGCAGCACCAGGTGCTCCAGACAGTCGTGCCACAGCACCAGGTGCTCCAGACAGTCGTGCCACAGCATCAGGTGCTCCAGACAGTCGTACCGCAGCATCAGGTGCTCCAGACAGTCGTGCCACAGCACCAGGTGCTCCAGACAAGCCGAATGCAAGCACTCCGAGCAAGTCGATCAGCTGATACAGGCACTCCGAGTAAGTCCATCAGCTGATACAGGCACTCCAGGCAGTCGTGCCACAGCACCAGATACTTTAGACAAGCCGAACAGCTGATCAGACACTTCAGACAGCCATGTCACCTTGTCAGACACTTCAAGCCATTCCACCGCCGTGGTATCTACTGTGAATCATCCAACCACCTCTGGAAGCATCCTATACTTTTTATCACCGACTTGTAGCCACACCAGTCAATCAGAATAAGGGGTGGGGCGTCGTCGAAATGTGTAATCGTTCGCAGTCAAACCCTGATTTGGCTTTGGATACGCCCAGGGTCTAGTGGGTATGTATGATTAACCCGCGCCGTCTCGGGGGGAGGTGATATGCCCCCCCCCTAAGGTTTTCCGTGAATAGTGTAAGAACGGCGCGCAGCAGCGCGCCGAAATTTGGCATACCTTTTCTCACATCAATTTGGCATGTTGTCAAAATTTTGAGGTCAGGTCATCTAGGGTCAACGAGTTAGTCAAAGTCAAGTGAGGTCAACTCCAGAAAAGTTCAACCAGTCGTCACGCTTTAACGGATAAGGATATTCTAATGAAACTTTCAGCGTTCGCTTATCTTTAGGGACGAAACAAAACGCACCAGAGAAATTATATATATTTTCCACATTTTTGAGTACTTATTAGTTTTGCATATTTGCCCATAAGAGCTAAAATCGAAGATTCTGGCTAATGTAAGCATTTTTATGAGAGTAAGTTGACTTTGAACAACGTTTTTCGGTCCGCTCTACCCATCAGGAAACGAAGAATTAAAGAAAATTGAAAACTCAAAATTTTTAACCTAAACAAATATCTCATTTTGACTTTTGGGGTACGAAAAATGTTTAGGCCATGGTCGATTTCGCCTTCGTTTTCTGATTCCAAATATTTTGTTTTCAAATCTCCCCCAAAATCAACACCCCAGAGCAAAAAATATGATATAAGTCGTGAAAACGTAAGCCCCCGAGTGACGTCACTTTTGGTAATCTACCAAAAAGAGGATGAAATTTTTGGGGTGGTTTCTGGCTCTACTCGTCGAGCGCCTTCCGATGACACCTCTTTCGTTTTTGTGCGACGCTTAGCTTGGAGATTACAGGGGGGGTGTATCAAGCCCCCTCGCCGAAACGGGGTGTGAGGATATGACCGGAAAGACGGGGAGGGTTAAGGACAAAAGCACAACATCCTGCCTCCAGAAAAGGAAGTTTTTTCGTTAATGAGAACATTTGGTCAGTGACAGCAGCTAAGTGACAGCAGTCACACCATCAGCGATGGCAGTCCAGCAGACCTCGGCTACGTTAGCATCCAGCAATTCACCCGTTCTGGAGCGAGGAAGAAATGTATGCAGTACAGGTACGATATCCGATGTTTTCGACAGGTGCACCCGGATTTCCCTTACGTCGTCAATAACGCAAGGACGATTTCACTGCAAGCGTAATATTGCGAGATACTACATGTAGTGATAAAGATACCCGAAACAGCACTTAGCGTCGGCTCTGATAGTAGGCATTTACTAATGCATGCAATTTACCCCAGATAAAACATGGCGGACAGCACGTAATTTGGTTACGTTTGTGCTCACGTAGCATGATATTCGATCTATCTACACGCTACACGACCGCAACATTAGCGCATTCCCAAGGCCCCATGCTAATAATAATCTATTTCACAGGCCACTGCAGATTACCAAACCCAACTCAGCCACACGTACGGCTTCATCTAGTGCGTGGGAGTGTGTGCGGTGATGTTTGGCAGCGCAGACGCGTGCGAGGCGGCTCAATGACTGGCAATTTAGGGAAACGCGCGCCGTCGCGCTGCGCCGGCTGGCCGACCGTCACAGGGCCCGGCTCGTGCCGGCCGCGTCACGTGGCGTCACGCCCGTGCTCCGGCCGGGCGTCACACGTGGCCGCTCAAACGTGACGACCGACAAAGCCGACCTGCTGACGGCCGGCCCTCAGCAGGTGGGTAGGCGGACCTGCAGCAGGTGGACAGGCGGACCTGCAGCAGGTGTGCAGGCGGACCTGCAGCAGGTGGGTAGGCGGACCTGCAGCAGGTGGATAGGCGGACCTGCAGCAGGTGGGTAGGCGGACCTGCAGCAGGTGGATAGGCGGACCTGCAGCAGGTGGGCAGGCAGATCAGCAGCAAGTGGGTAGAGTAGGCGGACCTGAGACCCAAAGCAAAGTTGACCGAAACTGAACCGGGCGATCAGTATAACCGAACCCAAAGCCGAAAATATCGAGTAGCTGAATGAAACCTGCGTCGTTTTTCCGAAGCACGCAATCAAAATCCCAAGCGGGCCTCGCCACCTGACTACACTAATTGGTGACTGTTGGCGTAGTTATCGCCACCTGACTACACTAATTGGTGGATGTTGACGGAGTTCTCGCTACCTGACTACCTTAATTGATGGCTATTGGCGGAGTTCTTGCGACAATGTCTGCAGTGTGTGGGCTCGTAGGTGAAAGCAATCGCTGAGTAGCTTAGCACTGGGAGAGCTTAGCGACGCCGCAAACATGGATGCCTATTCTCGTCCCCTCCCCCATCTCACCACGGGGACGAGTGGTCTAGGGGTAAGATGCTCGTCTCACAATCGAAAGGTTGTGGGTTCGAGTCTCACCTGTCGCTACTCTTCGCCCGCGACCAATCGGCGTGAGAGATTGGCGACGCTACATGACTCAACGGTCGACGTGTCGTAAAAACCAATAACCAACCAACCCCATCTCACCACGACCTTTACTCCTCATCCCAGCCCCGTCCGGAGGTCACCATAACCAGCCAGGTTTCCCATCTCAGTCTCCCGCCGAGTGTAGCATAGCGGTCTCCCCATATGTGTATCATCCGACATCAGGACAGCATTATCAGATTTCTCTCCGATTTCAGTCCAGCACATTTACCTGCCAAGCGTCGATTCACATATCCACTCCCCACTGATATAAGAGTCACAATAATCCTTCGATCACAGCAGCGACCCGGGCAACACCGTCTCGATTCAACCCATAAAAGCCGCCGGCCGTGCCCCGGTCGTCGTTCTATCATCCCGAACTCTATGGATTCCAGTCGGTGTCTCAGGGAGCAGTACCAGTCGATATCTCAGGAGAGTAGTCCCAGTCGGTGTCTCAAGGAGCAGTGTATGTCGGCATCTCGGGGGGGAAATTACAGTCGGTGTCTCAGGGAGCAATTCCAGTCGATGTCCCAGGGAGCAATTCCAGTTGGTGTCTTAGGGAACAGTGTCGGTCGGTGTCTCAGGGAGCAGTATAGGTCGGTGTCTCAGGGAGAAGTGTCGGTCGGTGTCTCAGGGAGCAGTGTCGGTCAGTGTCCAAGGGAGCAGTGTCGGTCGGTATCTCAGGGAGCAATTCCAGTTGGTGTGTCAGGGAGGAATGTAGGTCGGTGTCTCAGGGAGCAATTCCAGAGCAGTGTCGGCGCGTCTCTCAGGGAGCAGTATAGACCGGTGTCTCAGGGAGAAATTCCAGTCGATGTCTCAGGGAGCAGTGTCGGTCAGTGTCTCAGGGAGCAGTATAGGTCGGTGTCTCAAGGAGCAATTCCAGTCGGTGTCTCAGGGAGCAGTGTCGGTCGGTGTCTCAGGGAGCAGTGTCGGTCGGTGTCTCAGGGAGCAGTGTCGGTCGGTGTCTCAGGGAGCAGTGTCGGTCGGTGTCTCAGGGAGCAGTGTCGGTCGGTGTCTCAGGGAGCAGTGTCGGTCGGTGTCTCAGGGAGCAGTGTCGGTCCGTGTCTCAGGGAGCAGTGTCGGTCCGTGTCTCAGGGAGCAGTGTCGGTCGGTGTCTCAGGGAGCAGTATAGGTCGGTGTCTCAGGGAGCAGTGTCGGTCCGTGTCTCAGGGAGCAGTGTCGGTCGATGTCTCAGGGAGCAGTTCCAGTCGGTGTCTCAGGGAGCAGTGTCGGTCCGTGTCTCAGGGAGCAGTGTCGGTCGATGTCTCAGGGAGCAGTTCCAGTCGGTGTCTCAGGGAGCAGTGTCGGTCGATGTCTCAGGGAGCAGTTCCAGTCGGTGTCTCAGGGAGCAGTGTCGGTCCGTGTCTCAGGGAGCAGTGTCGGTCCGTGTCTTAGGGAGCAGTATAGGTCGGTGTCTCAAGGAGCAATTCCAGTCGGTGTCTCAGGGAGCAGTGTCGGTCCTTGTCTCAGGGAGCAGTGTCGGTCGATGTCTCAGGGAGCAGTTCTAGTCGGTGTCTCAGGGAGCAGTGTAGGTAGGTGGCTCAGGGAGCAGTATCAGCAGGTGGCCAGTTGCTGAGGGTGAGGAGATGGGTGGGGAGGTGGCTGGTCATACCGCTCCCTGAGCAATTTAGATACCTCCGATAATTAAATCTTACTTTTTCCTTCGTCAAGATAAGTTCGTTACGGGCGGAGCAGAGCCCAGGCTGCCGAGGTAATTTTGCCCAGGTGCGGACATAAACTACTTCTAACAAAATCGCATCGACGTGCCTTTACCATGGCTGCGAGGATATTTCCAATTCCGTGTCCTGCAGTAGCCGTCATGTTTTAGCAACATGCAGTACAAGGGGGAGGGGGACATTCAATGGCGTGCATATGAGTTAGTATGATGCTTTGCAAGGGGGCGGGGGACATTCAGTGTGAGTGTATGAATTAATGTGGTGCTTTCTAATGGTGGGGGAGGGGACATTCAGTGTTGTGCGTGCGAATTAGTGTGGTGTTTTGTAAGGGGGAGGGAGACATTCAATGTTCTGCGTATGAGTTAGGTGGTGCTGTATAAGGAGAGAGGAACATTCAATGTTGTGGATATGAGTCAGTGTGGTGATATATGAGTGGGAGGGGAACATTCAATGTTGTGGATATGGGTCAGAGTGGTGCTTTCTGAGGGGGAGGGGAACATTCATTGTTGTGCGTATGACCTAGTGTGGTGCTTTGTAAGTTTAGGGGGACATTCAGTGTTGTGTGCTTTGTAAGTTGATGGGGACATTCAGTGGTGTGCGCATGAGTTAATGTGGTGCTTTGTAAGAGGGAGGGGGACATTCAGTGTTGTACGTATGAGTTAGTGTGGTGCTTTGTAAGTTGAGGGGGACATTCAGTGTTGTGCGCATGAGTTAATGTGGTGCTTTGTAAGATGAAGGGTGACATTCAGTGTTGTACGTACGACCTAGTGTGGTGCTTTGTAAGTGGAGGGGACATTCAGTGTTCTGCGTATGAGTTAGTGTGGTACTGTATATGGAGAAGGAGAGGGGAACATTCAGTGTTGTGGATATGAGTCAGTGTGGTTATATATGAGTGGGAGGGGAACATTCAGTGTGGTGGATATGAGTCAGTGTGGTGATATATGAGTGGGAGGGGAACATTCAATGTTGTGGATATGAGTCAGTGTGGTGATATTTGAGTGGGAGGGGAACATTCAATGTTGTGGATATGAGTCAGAGTGGTGCTTTCTGAGGGGAGGGGACATTCAGTGTTGTGCGTATGACCTAGTGTGGTGCTTTGTAAGAGGGAGGGGGACATTCAGTGTTGTGCGTATGAGTTAGTTTGGTGCTCTGTAAGGAGGAGAGGAACATTCAGTGATGGGCTTTGTGGGTTAGTGTGTTGCTTTGGTCCAAATCGGCTCATTGATGTCCGATGCTACAACTGGGTAACCATTTACTTGAAGTGAAAGTGCAGGTCGGCAAATTTACGTTCGATGTCACTTTGAATGATGATGGTATGCTATAATATGCTAGTATACCGATATGCTATAGGCGACTGCGCCCACGCAGTGTGTGCGTCAGCTGACGTGTGTCGCCTGAGGATTGTGCCAATGATATCGCCAAATATATTTGTTCTGTGATGTGGGGAGGGAGACGAGAAAATTTTTACTTCGACTACCTGCATGCAAAGCCATGGGCGTATGTTAACTCCCACCACGTTTGGGGATCGTGTCCCTGGACTCCGCGTTTGGAGGACGTGTCCCCGGACCCTGCGTTTTGAGGGCGTGTCCCTGGTCTCCGCGTTTGGAGGACGTGTTCCTGCCTCCACGTTTGGGGAGCGTGTCCCTGCTCCCCGCGTTGGCGATGACGATGTGTTGTGGCATAACGCTCCTGGTAGAGTTTTAGCTTGTCCATTCACAAACACCAATCGAATAATTCCTGGATGCTTGTCACCTGGTAGCGATACCACCGAGAAGGCCACGCCATCTTTGACAGTAAGTTGGAATGGGTTACGTTTGTGTACAAACTTAGTGCAATCTAGCAAGGTGTTGGGAATCACGCACTCGCCTTACACCATTCTAACTTGCTTGCTTGCTCTGATTGCGTGTAATTGTAATCACCGAGCAGCAGATGAAGTTATCGCCTCAAAGACCCTCCTAATACGGTGGTTAACCATTGACCCGGGAGTAGTACGTGCTGTCAGCGCATCGTTTTTCTCTTTGTATTTGAGCTAGAGTGATGAAGCAAAAACCTGTCGCATTGCTCATCGTCTGCTCTATCGTCTGGTGTATAGGTCTAACACTATCAGCATTGGGGGGGGGGGCTTCTCCAGCCCCCTCTATCAGAAAATATACCGCCTTTCCTGAACTAAGTACGTGAGACCGTTGTGACTTTAGGACTCTTTCTTTACAGCAGTTTGAAAGAATTTGGGAAGCAAAATTTGAAAATCGAACGAAATCTTTGCCGTCTAATGGCCAAAATTGGAACAGTGTTCGGCCACTTACGCAAGATTCACGCGGAAAATTCCGAATATTGCGTGACCTCGCATGACCTTAGGAACTTGTGACCAAAATCGGGTAGATGATGATAGCAGAACGCATATAGCCTCTTCCTGACTCAAATTTGACTTTTTGCGCGAAAGTTAATTTTTGTTTATTTGTTGGACATTGGCCTAGCTTTCCCACACTGTGACCTTTAGAAGTCACCGATCAAGGTCATCTTTTCAGGCCACCTAAACAACATATGTGTACGTGTGTGTACCAAGTTTCATAAAACTTCATTTACGGGTTTGGAACTTATATGGGGGCTGGAGCAGACCTCCCTTCCCCTCCCCCAGTTCCGAGATGACCAAAAAAGCGGTGTATATAGGGTCAAGGAATTTGCTCCCGAATAGTTGACTGCAAAAGTATCCCAATCGCTCGTAACGTTCCATAAGAAGTCGACTCCTTTTTATTGTATATAGCATGAATGTCAGCACAATCGTACAACTCTGCACGGTGCTCTTGATCGCCCAGGGTCAAGTCACCACAGCAGATGGTGTTGACAAACGGTTAAAATTCATTTAGCTTCTTTTTTTTAAACTCAGACGCACAACACGACGCGGTGTTCTCCATCACTCAGTACAGCACTCAGGGCAGCATGGCTTCGAAAAACTGTTACAAGTTCATATAGCCTTCTTTGGTGTGACAGAAGGTTTTCCTGTGGCATTCCACAACCTGAGTTGAGTTTTCAAGCTGTTCTGCACCCTGGGTCCGGTCCATCAGGTCCTGCAGCAGCTTGATCCCTCATTCGGCACCGTCGTTCACCACCGCTAGCTGTTGCACGTACTCTGAAACTCTCCTGTAGCCAGCGTCGCTGTTCCTCTGGTTTGCCGGCTTCAGCAGCCATTCGGCGTTGTCATGGAGTTGTTCGAAGAGCAGCCATGATCTGCTGCCTAGTATTGCCCTGATATCACTACTCGGGTCGACTTTCGCCTCTTCTGGTTTGCCAAGTGGTATGGCGGCTGACCTCGGAATGTTTGCTGGGGTCGCAACCTTTTCCTGCCGTCAAGCTGATGCGAGGTCTTCATTGAACAGAGCGAACACAACAGCCGCTGAGTCCATGTCCGTAGCGTGACGCTTGGTGGACTTGGTGACGGCTTCTGTGACGTGCTTGAACTGCACGATGTCGTTAGGTTGTTGCATGTCGTTAGGTTGTTGCATGTCGTTAGGTTGTTGCATGTCGTTAGGTTGTTGCATGTCGTTAGGTTGTTGCATGTCGTTAGGTTGTTGCATGTCGTTAGGTTGTTGCATGTCGTTAGGTTGTTGCATGTCGTTAGGTTGTTGCATGTCGTTAGGTTGTTGCATGTCGTTAGGTTGTTGCATGTCGTTAGGTTGTTGCATGTCGTTAGGTTGTTGCATGTCGTCGTGGTCGACCAGGTCGTCAGCCTGTTCACATGTCGCCAGCGAAGATCGCTGGAAGTGCTGTCCATGGAACAAGGCGATAAATGTTGTCATGGTTGGACCTTCTTTTTGGTCTCTTGGTCCATCTCGAGCTGTTCTGACAGCATGGCCATCTTCAGGAGGTACAAGGCGTCTAACATGAACGTCGCCTCGTGCATTGCACGTGGTCTGCGAAGCTTCATCCGACCAGGTACGTCACCGCCTTGACTCAGGTCATGGACTGGCACCGGAAAGCGTGTGGTCACACCAAAGAAAGCTACATGGACTTGTAACCGATTGTGGAAACCATGCTGCACTGAGTGCTGTACTAAGTGATCGAGAACGTCGCACCGTGTTGTGCATCTGTGTAAAAAAACTACATGAGTTTGTAACCGCTTGTCGGCACCATGTGCTGTGGTGACCTGACTCCTGGGTGACCAAGAGCACCATGCCGAGTTGTGCGTTGTGTTGACATTTGTGCAATGTAAAATAGTACTGAAGGAGCCGACTTTTTATGGCTCGTTAAGAGCGATTGCGATAATTTTGCAGTCTAGTGCATAAGAACAAATTTCTTGACCCGGTATGGACTGGGCTTTTTGGTCATCTCAGAACTGGGAGGGGGTGTCTGCTCCAGCCCCCCCCCCCCCTCTATGTAACCTTCAAACCATCCAATGAATTTTGGCGAAACATGGTGCACACATGCACACACATGCCATCTACGTGACATGAAAAGTGGACATTGATCCGTGACATCTGATCAGTGTGGGAAAAACTAGGTTTATGTCCAACAAAAGAAAATGTTTCACTTTCCCGTACATAGTCAAATTTGAGTCAGGAAGGGGCTATATACGTTCTGTTCACATCATCTACCCGATTGTGGTCACAAGTCACCTCAAGTCATGTCAGGTCGCGCAATATTCGCATCTTCTGCGTGAATCATGCGTAAGCGACCGCACACTGCTTGAATTTTTGGCCACTAGACGGCAAAGTTATCGTTCGATTTTCAAATTTGCGCACCAAATTATTCCAAATTGATATAAACAAACAGTCCCAAAGTCACATGAGCCTCACCTACTTAGTTCAGGAGAGGCAGTAGATTTTCTGATGGAGGGGGCTGGAGCAGCCCTCCCCCCCCCAATGCTGATAGTGTTAGAGCTATATATCAGACGATAGAGCAGAAGATGAGCAGTGCGACTGGTTTTGCTTCATCACTATAGCTCAGCTGCAAACAGAAAATCGACGCGCTGACAGTACGTACTACTCCCGGGTCAATGGTAAACCACTGTATTAGAAGGGACTTTGAGATGATAACTTCATCTGCTGCTCGAAGATGAAAATTATCGACCAAAATTCACAAAATGGAGTACCTTGGATAAATTTAATCATAGAACTGGAATAACCTGGGGCGAACGTGCTTGGAATAATTTTTTGAAAAGTGGGACACGCCAACGGGCGCTGAAACATTTTGTTTAAGCCGGTGTGTTTGTTGGTGTGTGGAATGAGGCGGGTTGTGGGGATGAGGGTGACGTTAACGATGGACCCGAGCTCCCACTGTTTGACACTGTAGTTGCATGCTAGGACTCAGAGTTTTATGTTGACATATACTGTGCACTGTTTTATTCCACTTATGTGAATTCCATTACCTGTTATTGGACGATTTGCCCATTGGTAAAGATGCTGAATAAACATAAGCATACACATCGTTAAATATATAATCAGAATTTGTGAGATAAGAAAATACAGTGGGCGAAATCAGATGAGTTTTTGGTTGGGGGGGGGGGCTAGTGCATTGACCCCCCCCCAATGTTTTCCAAAATCGACATCCCTGATGTAAGTGCCTACCTAGAATCGCGGCAAACCTGCCATACAAAAGCAGCGGTGACAGATAAAGGTGATAGGGAGAGCAGTATTCCACCCCCCCCCCCCAATCGATGAATATTACTATGAACCCTATTGTCATGTATCGCAAATTTGAGTATAAAATAAGGGTGTCCCCAGCCAAACCAGCTACCGCCGGCCTTGGCCGGAAGCTTAGTGACCTGACCGGGTAGTGGGACATTTCGCATGTTGGTGTCCACTGGTGACCGCTTGTAGTACATTTCTGCACATGGTTTTACTTCGGGAAGTCGTTGGCTGTCTCCAGGAAGCATGGTGGATGATGCCATGATCTGGTAAACACGACGTTAAACTTGCTCGACTACAGTGAGATACATTGCAAATCACAGTTGGCTGCCTTACCAAGATACACGGGGCAGCACGTATTAATGTATGCCGATATTGAGCACATACCAACTGTGACACGACCAGCATCACGCTTCCAAAGTACAAGAATGCCTCCTCAGCACATATACTGCTTGCCTGTTCTGCTTCAGCATCCATCTGAATGTTGATCGACGTGGACTATCAGAGAATGAGGTCCAGTGGATAACGCATCCGTGGCAAAGTTGATCTGTTCTTCGGCCGAGAACGGCGATGTTAGATATACGCATGTGCGTGTGATATACCGGCACCAAGTCGGTGAACTAGGCAGCCACGCTGAACGACTGCTTCTCTTCACGGAGTAGCTGCGCTGTGAGAGCGGCAGTCAGACAAACAAGAGTGGCCCAGCTGTTCACCGGCGCCACGGGCGGACAGAGTGGCCCAGCTGTCCACCGGCGACACGGGTGGACAGAGTGGGCCAGCTGTCCACCGGCGACACGGGTGGACAGAGTGGCCCAGCTGTCCACCGGCGACACGGGTGGACAGAGTGGGCCAGCTGTCCACCGGCGACACGGGTGGACAGAGTGGCCCAGCTGTCCACCGGCGACACGGGTGGACAGAGTGGCCCAGCTGTCCACCGGCGACACGGGTGGACAGAGTGGGCCAGCTGTTCACCGGCGCCACGGGTGGACAGAGTGGGCCAGCTGTTCACCGGCGCCACGGGTGGACAGAGTGGCCCAGCTGTTCACCGGCGCCACGGGTGGACAGAGTGGCCCAGCTGTTCACCGGCGCCACGGGCGGACAGAGTGGGCCAGCTGTTCACCGGCGCCACGGGTGGACAGAGTGGCCCAGCTGTTCACCGGCGCCACGGGTGGACAGAGTGGCCCAGCTGTCCACCGGCGACACGGGTGGACAGAGTGGCCCAGCTGTCCACCGGCGCCACGGGTGGACAGAGTGGCCCAGCTGTCCACCGGCGACACGGGTGGACAGAGTGACCCAGCTGTCCACCGGCGCCACGGGCGGACAGAGTGGGCCAGCTGTTCACCGGCGCCACGGGTGGACAGAGTGGGCCAGCTGTTCACCGGCGCCACGGGTGGACAGAGTGGCCCAGCTGTCCACCGGCGACACGGGTGGACAGAGTGGCCCAGCTGTCCACCGGCGCCACGGGTGGACAGAGTGACCCAGCTGTCCACCGGCGTCACGGGTGGACAGAGTGGCCCAGCTGTCCACCGGCGCCACGGGCGGACAGAGTGGCCCAGCTGTCCACCGGCGACACGGGTGAACAGAGTGGCCCAGCTGTCCACCGGCGACACGGGCGGACAGAGTGGCCTAGCTGTCCACCGGCGACACGGGTGAACAGAGTGGCCCAGCCGTACAATGGCGACACGGGTGGACAGAGTGGCCCAGCCGTCCACCGACGACAGAGTGGCCCAGCTGTCCACCGGCGACACGGGTGAACAGAGTGGCCCAGCCGTACAATGGCGACACGGGTGGACAGAGTGGCCCAGCCGTCCACCGGCGACAAGGGTGGACAGAGTGGTCCAACCGTCCACTGGCGACAGAGTTGTCCAGCCGTCCACTGGTGACACGGGTGGACAGAGTAGCCCCAACGTTTTTGGCCCAGGCCTGATATAGGTAACTCTGTCATTGAAGGCACAGACATCTGTTTCCCTGGTTCCCAGCCAAATGGACACCACGAGATGGCGACAGCCGGGTCAGATTAACTGGCAGCCGGGTAGGCTCACGACTTACGGTACCTTTTCTAAGCGTCCAGAGCAATAACACTCGCGCCGGCCGGTGAAAGGAAGCCGGCAGGAAACGTGTGTGTTGGGTTTGCGGCGGCCATAGTGGTGTGTCCGGCCGAGGCCTGCCGACGACAGCAGCGGGATCCGGTCCCGTCTTCTCGCCGGAACGCCGCCGGTCGGCCAGCACTGCCGGCGGCCGTGGCGCGCCACAGTCGGCGGCCGGCCGGGTGTGGCGGTGGTCAGTGTCGGCCGGCCGGGTGTGGCGGTGGTCAGTGTCGGCCGGCCGGGTGTGGCGGTGGTCAGTGTCGGCCGGCCGGGTGTGGCGGTGGTCAGTGTCGGCCGGCCGGGTGTGGCGGGGGTCAGTGTCGGCCGGCCGGGTGTGGCGGTGGTCAGTGTCGGCCGGGTGTGGCGGTGGTCAGTGTCGGCCAGCCGGGTGTGGCGGTGGTCAGTGTCGGCCGGGTGTGGCGGTGGTCAGTGTCGGCCGGCCGGGAGTGGCCGTGGTCAGTGTCGGCCGGCCGGGTGTGGCGGTGGTCAGTGTCGGCCGGCCGGGTGTGGCGGTGGTCAGTGTCGGCCGGCCGGGTGTGGCGGGGGTCAGTGTCGGCCGGCCGGGTGTGGCGGTGGTCAGTGTCGGCCGGGTGTGGCGGTGGTCAGTGTCGGCCAGCCGGGTGTGGCGGTGGTCAGTGTCGGCCGGGTGTGGCGGTGGTCAGTGTCGGCCGGCCGGGAGTGGCCGTGGTCAGTGTCGGCCGGCCGGGTGTGGCGGTGGTCAGTGTCGGCCGGTCGGGTGTGGCGGTGGTCAGTGTCGGCCGGCCGGGAGTGGCCGTGGTCAGTGTCGGCCGGGAGTGGCCGTGGTCAGTGTCGGCCGGCCGGGTGTGGCGGGGGTCAGTGTCGGCCGGCCGGGTGTGGCCGTGGTCAGTGTCGGCCGGCCGGGAGTGGCCGTGGTCAGTGTCGGCCGGCCGGGTGTGGCCGTGGTCAGTGTCGGCCGGCCGGGAGTGGCCGTGGTCAGTGTCGGCCGGCCGGGAGTGGCCGTGGTCAGTGTCGGCCGGGAGTGGCCGTGGTCAGTGTCGGCCGGCCGGGTGTGGCGGGGGTCAGTGTCGGCCGGCCGGGTGTGGCCGTGGTCAGTGTCGGCCGGCCGGGGTGGCCGTGGTCAGTGTCGGCCGGCCGGGTGTGGCCGTGGTCAGTGTCGGCCGGGAGTGGCCGTGGTCAGTGTCGGCCGGGTGTGGCGGTAGTCAGTGTCGGCCGGCCGGGTGTGGCGGGGGTCAGTGTCGGCCGGCCGGGTGTGGCGGGGGTCAGTGTCGGCCGGCCGGGTGTGGCGGTGGTCAGTGTCGGCCGGCCGGGTGTGGCGGTGGTCAGTGTCGGCCGGCCGGGTGTGGCGGGGGTCAGTGTCGGCCGGCCGGGTGTGGCGGTGGTCAGTGTCGGCCGGGTGTGGCCGTGGTCAGTGTCGGCCGGGTGTGGCCGTGGTCAGTGTCGGCCGGGAGTGGCCGTGGTCAGTGTCGGCCGGGTGTGGCGGTGGTCAGTGTCGGCCGGCCGGGTGTGGCCGTGGTCAGTGTCGGCCGGCCGGGTGTGGCCGTGGTCAGTGTCGGCCGGGAGTGGCCGTGGTCAGTGTCGGCCGGGAGTGGCCGTGGTCAGTGTCGGCCGGGTGTGGCGGGGGTCAGTGTCGGCCGGCCGGGTGTGGCCGTGGTCAGTGTCGGCCGGCCGGGAGTGGCCGTGGTCAGTGTCGGCCGGGTGTGGCGGTGGTCAGTGTCGGCCGGCCGGGAGTGGCGGTGGTCAGTGTCGGCCGGCCGGGTGTGGCCGTGGTCAGTGTCGGCCGGCCGGGAGTGGCGGTGGTCAGTGTCGGCCGGCCGGGAGTGGCCATGGTCAGTGTCGGCCGGGTGTGGCGGTGGTCAGTGTCGGCCGGCCGGGTGTGGCGGTGGTCAGTGTCGGCCGGGAGTGGCCGTGGTCAGTGTCGGCCGGGTGTGGCGGTGGTCAGTGTCGGCCGGCCGGGTGTGGCGGTGGTCAGTGTCGGCCAGCCGGGAGTGGCGGTGGTCAGTGTCGGCCGGCCGGGTGTGGCCGTGGTCAGTGTCGGCCGGCCGGGAGTGGCCGTGGTCAGTGTCGGCCGGGTGTGGCGGGGGTCAGTGTCGGCCGGCCGGGTGTGGCCGTGGTCAGTGTCGGCCGGGAGTGGCCGTGGTCAGTGTCGGCCGGGTGTGGCGGTGGTCAGTGTCGGCCGGCCGGGGTGGCGGTGGTCAGTGTCGGCCGGCCGGGTGTGGCCGTGGTCAGTGTCGGCCGGCCGGGAGTGGCGGTGGTCAGTGTCGGCCGGCCGGGAGTGGCCATGGTCAGTGTCGGCCGGGTGTGGCGGTGGTCAGTGTCGGCCGGCCGGGTGTGGCGGTGGTCAGTGTCGGCCGGGAGTGGCCGTGGTCAGTGTCGGCCGGGTGTGGCGGTGGTCAGTGTCGGCCGGCCGGGTGTGGCGGTGGTCAGTGTCGGCCAGCCGGGAGTGGCGGTGGTCAGTGTCGGCCGGCCGGGTGTGGCCGTGGTCAGTGTCGGCCGGGAGTGGCCGTGGTCAGTGTCGGCCGGCCGGGTGTGGCGGTGGTCAGTGTCGGCCGGCCGGGAGTGGCCGTGGTCAGTGTCGGCCGGCCGGGTGTGGCGGTGGTCAGTGTCGGCCGGGAGTGGCCGTGGTCAGTGTCGGCCGGGTGTGGCGGTGGTCAGTGTCGGCCGGCCGGGTGTGGCGGTGGTCAGTGTCGGCCGACCGGGTGTGGCGGTGGTCAGTGTCGGCCGGCCGGGTGTGGCGGTGGTCAGTGTCGGCCGGGTGTGGCGGTGGTCAGTGTCGGCCGGCCGGGTGTGGCGGTGGTCAGTGTCGGCCAGCCGGGAGTGGCCGTGGTCAGTGTCGGCCGGGAGTGGCCGTGGTCAGTGTCGGCCGGCCGGGGTGGCCGTGGTCAGTGTCGGCCGGCCGGGTGTGGCGGGGGTCAGTGTCGGCCGGCCGGGAGTGGCCGTGGTCAGTGTCGGCCGGCCGGGTGTGGCGGGGGTCAGTGTCGGCCGGCCGGGAGTGGCCGTGGTCAGTGTCGGCCGGCCGGGTGTGGCGGGGTCAGTGTCGGCCGGGTGTGGCGGTGGTCAGTGTCGGCCGGCCGGGTGTGGCGGGGTCAGTGTCGGCCGGCCGGGAGTGGCCGTGGTCAGTGTCGGCCGGCCGGGTGTGGCGGGGGTCAGTGTCGGCCGGGAGTGGCCATGGTCAGTGTCGGCCGGGTGTGGCGGTGGTCAGTGTCGGCCGGCCGGGAGTGGCCGTGGTCAGTGTCGGCCGGCCGGGTGTGGCCGTGGTCAGTGTCGGCCGGCCGGGTGTGGCCGTGGTCAGTGTGGTCAGTGTCGGCCGGCCGGGAGTGGCCGTGGTCAGTGTCGGCCGGCCGGGTGTGGCGGGGGTCAGTGTCGGCCGGGTGTGGCGGTGGTCAGTGTCGGCCGGCCGGGTGTGGCGGGGGTCAGTGTCGGCCGGCCGGGTGTGGCCGTGGTCAGTGTCGGCCGGCCGGGTGTGGCGGGGGTCAGTGTCGGCCGGGGTGGCCTTCTGTCGGCCGGGTGTGGCGGTGGTCAGTGTCGGCCGGCCGGCAGTGGCCGTGGTCAGTGTCGGCCGGCAGTCGGCACGTCGATAGACGAGGTGCCGGTACAGAGGGCACGCGCCCACCAGTGGCGGCACCTTTCACTGGCGCCCACCGACCGCCACTCGCTACCGGACACACCAGCACGCGCACAGGAAGGTTCGGCCAAGCCCGTCACTGACTCTCTCTTTGGCTGGTTGTTTGAGGAAAAGCGAAAGTAAAATAGGCCAGTGGAGTCTGTAGAATGTCCAAAATATACGAATTAGAGCATGCTAATTTTGCATGGCGGACAGCAAGACGGATGGCCGGGCACGCAGCCGATGCTTCCATGGAGGAGAGCGATCTAAACATTTGACTTGGCGCAGCCAATCCTCAGTCTGGCGCAAAGCACAAGGATGGGTAGAATGTGCTGGTCGAAGACAAGGATTTAACCCGCACCGTGGCGACACGTCGCCACGGTGCGATAACAATACTTGTAGTCTCAGAATGATCTGGACAATTGGTAGAGTCCCAGAGTGACCTGAGACGTGTCTTGACCCCAGGATGACGTAGAGCGCGATCCTCAGAGCCTCAGAACGGTCTACAATGCTTCTGACCCTGGAATGTCCAGCAACACTGCCATCTGAGTAGCTTATTGTGGAAGCTTCGTATGTGAAGTGAGATGAATTTGGGATTTTTGCTGCTTTCTTCGCTTCCTGAAACTGAATTGGAACTGTTTACATCTGCTATGATGAGATGCAACGTAATCTTACCGAAAGACTTAAGTCCTGACGCATGGTGAGGCCTGAACCCGTCTTTGTGTGGCCGGCCATTCAAAGTAGTGAAGTAAAGTCCATGCATTGTAATAAAGCGGCAATGAAACACTGTTTGGTTCTTACCACGCAAGGCCAATAACCAATTTCGAATTTGGCAGAGAAAGCTAGAGCAGGATGACATCAACATAAAAAGTCACTTCAGGTCACATGACATCACCAAAGGTCGGTGACCACAGCTTGCCTTGTCAACTAAATCCAATGTTCCATGTGGCCTGCAAGTTGTTACCTGTGGGGATATATAAAATTATACTTGAAATACCGCGAAGAAAACACTAACAATTGTCACGCAATGACTCAGCGAATTGTATCAGCCATGTACATTGTACATGGCTGCTACAATACAGATTGTACATTGTACAATCTGCTATGCAGTCTGGTCATCTCAATATTGGTCCTGCGCAAAAACAAATTCATATGCAATCTTTAAATCTTGCCCAGATCAGTCGAATAGTAGCTTTGGACTATGTGCAATACTTATAGTCTTGAATGCCATGGAAGTCAGATGACCCCCCCCCCCCGACACTTGTTAGACCTGAGGGAAATTCAAAACATATGGACATTCTTCCCTTACTACTTTTACCTGGAGGTGTGCAACGAAGTTATACTTGTCATGCATTAATGAAAAATTAGCTCGGTCACTGAGTAATGCAGGCCATCCTCAGCCCATCTACGTAGTCATACGGGTACCTCTGAAGTCCACGATTTTCTGCACCGTCTATGTCACGGCAACGACCGCTGCCCTTACTAATTATCATCCAAGGTTTGGAGGTCTGTCTCAAAACCAGGGGTCCAGGCCCTCATTTTCAAGACATATTTTCAGATTGAATAGGGAAAGTGGCAACTTAACATTAGCAGAGTACCAACACAGGGGCGGGAGATTCGGACCACCCCGATCCACCCGGGATCTCCGACCATGTCATCATACCTCTAAGGTCAAATGGAAAGAACGATTGAATGCTTTGACAGCGGCAGGCAATGTACGTAAGATTTCCATCATTATCTAGGCCAGCTGAAATCACAATAGGTAGGCAAACCATTAGGCTGAAAACAGTACTAATCCGCTGAATTTAGGCTTCAAAGTGTCCGAAATTTAAGTTTTACTCCAGTTAGCAAGTTAAGTTTTGCTCTGCGTGAAATTAGTTAAACTAGAGTTAAATTATATATATTATACACACACACATATATATGGGTGAGGGTTTCGGTAGGTAGAGGGGCCTCTTCAGGTGTTCGACCCCCCCCCCCCCCACACACACACCCTGGACCAAACCCTGGCTACGCCACCGGTCACACCGGAAATCCCCTTTCCACAGCTTGGACCCTCTCCATCAGGTCAAGTGCTCTCGCATTGCTTCTGCCTCTTCTGCCGGCCCAGGGGCCATTCGCATCGGTTCGGGACCCTTTCTGACAGACCGGGAACCTCTCCGGCAGCTAGGCGTCCCTCTTCGTCATCTCATGGGCTCATTTCAAAGACCCAGGGCTTTTCCGTCTGGTCGGAAGTCCCTTTTTTCAAATATTCGGCCCCCTCTGCATCAGGCCTTCGACGTGGAATCCTCCGTCGACCTAGAAGCCCTTTACGTTTGCCTTACCCATGGCCTGCAACATCTGTCCGTCAACACTCTTCGTTGATTCTCTGCCATTTACATAGGCACGAGGCCCTCTTACCAGGGCCCCTTTCGCCAGTCCATGAACCCTTCTTATCGGCCCATGGGGCCCTTGCAGGCTCATGTACCAGGCATTCTGGGGTCCTTGCGAATCTCTCCAGGCGGCCGCTGGGAAAGCATCCCTTGGTTCCGCCGGGGTGAGGGGCGGCTGATCCCTTCACCCCCCCTCCTGGCACGCCACTGATCAGTGTATCAGATGGGCATGTATACCTCATCCAACAGACGCGCGAGCATTCATCACAATTGAAAGGATGTCAGTGCCATTGCAAAACAGCTAAATTCAAAATGGCCTTTGGTGAAATCGAGCATTCAGCATCTTCAACGTTCTTCAGTCAAACTATCGGAGTTTACATTACGTTCACTTTGATCATCTATTCATTCATTCAGTGAGACTATTTCAATGTTAAACGAATGGATTGCAATCCAATAGTAGCGGGTGTCAGTTGTTTACAAGTTGCCGAGTTGGCGCCAGGTCAGAGCAGTGCAGCAGGAGACCTACAATTGATGGGCTTTGGGTGATACGAAGGAATGATATGAGAATACGTCCGTAAACTGTGTGCAATAATTTCATTTCTGTCGCTTGACATCTTTATATGTGACTGCGATATAAAATTATGTATTACCTTTAAAACTGCATGGGATGGAACTGTATCGGAAATTTTTCCTCTCGCATCGCAACAAGTACTATGATAAGCTACAGGCATCAGAATCTGCAGTGTAATATATGAGAATCCAATGTCCCTTTCAGCCATAGGGCACATTGTCAATATTCATTTGAAAGGCAATACAGTGCGACGTGTCAGGAGCAGTTGTCCATAGCCAGCCGTTCAGTTGCCAGGTTCAAACTTATCGATCGCCAAAAACACGACGAGATCCAGGAAGATCCAAAGTTCGACAGAGAAGACAAACCTGAAGCGACAGAAGCCGAGAATAATCGAAGACAGTAAGACCCAAGAGCTGCAGGCACCCTAGACGTGTACTCCCGCAACTCTAGAAGGAAAACCTCCCACACCAAATCCCCAACTTCTCTCTGTTTCCCAGTTAACCCTCACCCCCCGGAGGAAACCCAACGGTGAGGAGCCAACGGCCCTGGGCCATTGCGGCCGGGGCAGAGACCAGAGGGCGGAAGCTCGGTCCACGGGTGCAATCAATCCGGGTATGTTTTCAGTAAGGAGAGACACCTTGCGGGTAGGGCAGGAGCGACCCTGACACACCATGACACCCACATCAGTGTCCATCGCCCACTCTGCAAAAGGCGCCCACCTAGTAGGCATTCTGAACGACGCATTCAGAAATGCATCAACTTTGGAGCAAGGATTGTCGCCGGCTTGCACTACCGAGATCATGTGTCGCCTACGTTGAAGGAACTAGGATGGCTCAAATTTGAGGATTTCATATCCGAGGCAGATGCTCACTCAGTTTTCAAAATTATGAACGAGTTCACTGGCTCAGAACTCATTCGGGGTCAATTAAACTGTCGCTCAACTGTGTCGCAACGGAGCACCAGGGCCACGGCTAACGGCGAGCTCCAGGTACCACAATGCCGCACAGAATTCGCGCGCCGCTCCTTCATACCGAGAGCTTGCCGGACGTGGAACAATCTGTCTTCAGATGTGAGGAACTCAGGTGGCTACAATGTCTTCAAACGTAGGCTTTCGACCATGCTGCGCATGCCCGGGCTCTAATTTCCGGCCACCGGAACATCGCTTATATCAGCACTGTGATGCCACTCGTTGTTATCGTGTATGCTCGTGATGATGGTTTGTGCTGCATATTAGTGCACGTTTGTAACGGAAACTGAAAAACCCCGCTCGGGAGGATCCGAAATACATTACATTACATTACATTACATCTACACCGAGCCAGAACACGGCATCACACGAGAGTCGTCCTTCACTCTCGCAGACACTCCGCCATATTCTCCAATCATCAAACTTGACCATCAACAGCCACACCACCCACAGTATTGTGCGGACACAGAGCATGCTGACACAAACACTTATAAACATACACACTTTCAACAACTGGTGCTGCTCCTTCACACTGCATCGCACACTGAACACCACCCTGGGATACATTTGCGTCCCAGAGCTCCGTAACGTACCACTCGATAGACGGCGTATCGTATCTTCCGAAGTTCATAATCTCCAACGTTCATAATTTCCAAATTGGAGGATAACTTCCAAAATTGGATGCCAACTTCCAACCAGCCCGGATAGGAGGCGTTCACATATTCCGAAGTTCATAATTTCCAAATTGGACGTTGACTTCCAAGACCTGGAAGTTAGCTACCGATTGGAAGTTAATTTCCAAAAATTGGAAGTGAACTTCCAAAGGATAAGAACCAACCAAACCTAACCTAAAATAAAATAACCTAGCCTAAACTAAAATAACCTAGCCTAAACTAAAATAGTCTAACCTAATCTAGCATAACCTAACCTAACCCAAAATGTTCACACGGAACAAGGCGTGACGAGCGTCAATTTTAGGGTATACATTTTGGACATGGCGAAAGAGAACGCAAATATGAAGGTGATTGAATCAATGTATATTGGTGACCACAAACCACAGCTAAATAAGCAAACTACGTTGTGGTATGTTTGGCAACATGCATCGGTGTGTCGGATTATATGCTATGCTGAATGCGATAACTACAATTTTGGGTGTATTACTTCAGCGGCTATGTAGGAAGTGACGTCCTCATTTTGTCACATGCCGTGAATTTTTCAAGCACACAAAATCGTGATTTGTGTTAGTGTATGTAAATACGTGATCATGGCCAACGGTCGAAACGCTGAAGATCTATTTTGGAGGGTGCTTATATATAATTTCATTGGGTTGAGCGACGGTCAACGATTTTATGTTCACAATCCTCTATTTTTCTCACATTGGGGACTTCAGTTATCCGATCGATTTCGACAACGGAAATTTTCTTCCACTCAGACACATGCGTAAACTCCTAAGCGCATGAGTCATTATTCTGGACCCAATTACAAAAGTTAGGTCTACATACAGACTAGACGGTTCCCCGAATGTTACTATTTGAATTGATGGCACTAAACCAAGCCAATGTACACACTGGCGGATCCAGGGGGGGGGGGGCATTCCGGCCATGGCCCCCCAAGCGCTTCAAAGGGGGGCCATAGTGTCTTTTGCCCCCCCCAAACCAACAAAAGTAAACTTAATTAAAATGCAGTAACCTTTGCTGAGGTTAAAAATACGTTCTGTGAAATAATCTCCAATTTTACAGGTATTTTGTTATAATTGTTTGGAAGCACAATATGGTAGCATAGTAGATTCTGACACATCGAGGGTTCTATGCTGTTGAAGTTCTGCTTACAGCAAGAGATGACGAAATCAGCAGTTTCATTGTTCCTTCGTCAGATAGGTTCATGAAGTTTGTTTAGCCAGTAACGGGCAAGCGGACTCAGTGAGCAGATTTCGAAAGCGGAATTTGAACAGGATGTTTTGTGCGAGTGACCAGTTGAGCCCAGTTGAGCAGCATGTTTCGTATGTTGGTGTTGGGGTTGCTAAGATGAAGAGACAGGCTACATTGACTGATCTTTTCAAGAAGAATAGCAAGAGGAGGTATGTATTTACACTGGCGGATCCAGGGAGGGGCCATTCCGGCCATGCCCCCCGAAGCGCTTAAAAGGGGGGCCATAGTGTCTTTTGGCCCCCCGAAACCAACAGAAGTCAACTAAATTAAAATGCAATAACCTTTGCCGAGGTTAAAAAATTGCGTCTGGATGAAAGAATCTCCAATTTTAAAGGTTTAAAAAAAAAATTATTGTTTGGAAGCCAGCATGGTAGCAGAGTAGATTCTAACACACATCAAGGGTTCCATGCTCTAAGTTCTGCTTACAGCAAGAGTTGACAAAATCGGATCCGCCAGTGTGTACACGTGCATGAACTTTGACGATTTTCAAACTGGACAACGGATTTTCAAACTCAGATAATCCACAAAAGAAACGTTGTACGAGCCATTGAGCGCAATCAAAAGAAGACCCCATGACAAATCATGCAGTCGTGCTTTACACAAAATGTATATACATATATACATACATACATACACACACACACACACACACACTATATATATATATATATATATATATATATATATATATATATATATATTATATATTATATGTATATATGTATATATATATATATATATATATATATATATATAAAATATATATATATATATATATATATATATATATATATATATATATATATATATATATATATATATATATATATATCAGAAGGAGTGATAGCAGAAAAATATTATTTGCGACACGCCGAGAAGAAAATTACATATGACATTATGACATGACATCATTAGGTCCTTGTCAGTTGCAATTATCTTCACTAGCAATATCACGCATAGCAAGCCCACGCTTGCCTGTACGCCTCCACCATTGCATACATACACGTCCTACGAAGTTAATGTGTGCGTCATGTTCGTTGGCCATCACAACAGTTCCAGCCATTTCGAGCTGGAAATCCAGCCGATCTGACGGTGCCCATGATTATTGTCCATGGCGCATGTTTATTGGATCTCCGCAATGACGCTCGTGACCTAGACCCATTGGCATCCCCCCATTCTTCACTTCCACGGACATCCACGTAACCTGTGCTCGGAATACAATCCCTGTGGTATGAGCTCACTAATCCTTCCGAAGCATTAACAGCCGAACCCAACCGGTTTGGATTTGGTCGCCTCGACTCATTACCCCCTCACGTTATCCCCATCCCCAAGTACGCCGTCATCCCCCCGCCGAGAAGCAATCCCCGCGACTTGACATCACTGACCTCTCATGCAGAGCCAATTTCCTGCAAATTGGCTGATCCCAAGAGCAAATCCGCGTGACTGAGTTCACCGACCTCCCACATCGTGCCAACGTCCGTGAACGCAGCGACGCTCACCCACCTGCCAGAGTCGGCGGAAGTCACGCTGTTCCACCCTGATCAGCTGGCACGGCTCGCGGGTGACCATAGTCGAGTGGCGAGGCGAGTCAGTTAGCACAGACTCGCCGAACGTAGCTCCTGATCTCAGGCAGGACGGCTCCACACCCTGCGGCATATCCAGCACACAGGTCAATGTTTGTCCTGTGCCACACGCAGGTCACAGGTCAAAGGTGATATATGTGGCATACACTGGTCGCAGGTCAAGTGTGAGCCGTGTGATACACGCAGGTCATGGGTCAAAGGTGAGCCCGAGGCACACCCTGGCCACAGGTCAAAGATGGGCCCTGTGACACACACAGGTCGCAGGGGAGCTGTAACGCACCCAGGTCGCAGGTCAGTCATGTGATGAACTCTCAAGTTACGGCTTAAGGATCGGCCACGTGGTGCTTGCATGTCACGTGACACATGTTAACCCTGCTACTTATACAGGTCAACTTATACACTTATAAAGTGTATAAGGTAAATAAATCATCGGTGCTGTGCCCCACCCATTGTCACTGCATCCAGGTCATCGGTGCCGTGCCCCACACATTACCACCACACCACGGTCATCGTTACCGTGTCCCACCCATTGTCACCGCATCCGGGTCATCGGTGTCGTGCCCCATCCATTACCACCGCACCAAGGTCATCGGTGCCGGACCCTACCCATTGTCACTGCATCCGGGTTATCGGTGCCTTGCACCACCAATTGCCACGGCATCCATTTTGGTGGACAGAATAAGCGACACGTGTTCAATTTAGCTGGTTGCCAGCTACTTTGCATAAAGATGGTAGCGCTTGGAAGACTAAAAATCGAGTCTTCGGAATTTAATTAAAGGTTGGAAGTGGTGACTTTGTATAAGGAACAAATATGTGCTACATATCTACATGTTTCGTGAGATCAAGGCCGCAACTTTGCTCAAAACAAGCTTAATTGATTTAATTTAAGCCTTGTTTATCAAGCTTCCAGCATTTAAGCGGCATTCAATGAATATAATGAAGGGCATCATGTTGTATCGGTCTGCTAGATCGAAGTTTCTTAACCCGCTGTACTAGGACCCCGTAGGTGAGCTAAAATCCATATTAGAGGGTGCTGAAACACGGATTTTGTCATGTGTGGTGTGATATGTTATGTCCGTTAACCCAACACACAGCACTGCACGGGTAGGCAGTCGTAGCATATAAAAACATCACATCGATGTTCCCAGACGGACGCACAATATTATTTGGATGCCTTTTGACAAGACTGCTCTTCTTTGCGACTTTAAAGAGCAATGTGGTTTTTGTTAATTTGTTTGGGGGCATGAACCATGCATCCATGCATGAAGCAATGATATGTTTCCCCATATCATTGCTGACCATGAATTTATGAATGAATTAAATATCGATTGAAAACATATCAATATATATAGTGTGGTGTAGTGTAGCAACTGTAGTGTGGAAACAATAGTCTCTGTATCCAAACTAAGTGGGTACTGACTGTCCAGACCTGAATACAGGGGATGCTGGGGTCTGAAAAGGTTCGGAAACGCTGCGACAGAAGCCGTTAGACGCACGGTAGCCACGGTCCCGAACGGTGACCTCGCCACCAGCAATCGTAAAACATTTGATCAGACCCGTAGCTAACCAAAAATGCAAGGAGCGCAAATAAAAACAATCGTCTGGAAAGTCCGGATACGGCCTAATTGAAAGGAAAAGGAAAAGGAGCGCGGAGGTGATTCGAATACAGTGGGACTAGCCCACCATTCTGCAAGGTTTACTGAGTACAGTGGCAGTGCATTTAAGCTGTGAGGAAGTGGCCGCCGCCGCCGTTCCAGTTAAGGAAGTGAAGGTTAGAAAAATCAGCGCCGGTCCGCAGTTTATCCGCAAAGAAGCCCACCCTCGTTGGACACACACTTTGGGCGCTGTGTGGCAGTGATGGATATTGCCACAAATCCGACCTATACTGTGGCACGGAGCAGAGGCCTGAGCTGCAGGGCCTGCCTCTGGGGAGCCGTGGTGGTGCTGGACATGACCAACGCGGTTATTGATACCGGCGCTCACAGTCTGTTTTCCGACATGTTCACCCCCAGAGCTCTGCTGACTGAGCTGAAGAGGCGTGGTCTGCGGACTGAGCTGAAGAGTCTTGGTCTGCTGACTGAGCTGAAGAGGCGTGGTCTGCTGACTGATGTGAAGAGGCGTGGTCTGCGGACTGAGCTGAAGAGGCGTGGTCTGCTGACCGAGCTGAATAGGCGTGGTCTGAGGACTGCGCTGAAGAGGCGTGGTCTGCTGACCGAGCTAAAGAGGCGTGGTCTGCTGGCCGAGCTGAAGAGGCGTGGTCTGCTGACCGAGCTGAAGAGGCGTGGTCTGCTGACCGAGCTGAAGAGGCGTGGTCTGCTGACTGAGGTGAAGAGGCGTGGTCTGCTGACTGAGCTGAAGAGGCGTGGTCTGCGGACTGATGTGAAGAGGCGTGGTCTGCGGACTGAGCTGAAGAGGCGTGGTCTGCTGACTGAGCTGAAGAGGCGTGGTCTGCTGACTGAGGTGAAGAGGCGTGGTCTGCTGACTGAGCTGAAGAGGCGTGGTCTGCTGACTGAGCTGAAGAGGCGTGGTCTGCTGACTGAGCTGAAGAGGCGTGGTCTGCTGACTGAGCTGAAGAGGCGTGGTCTGCGGACTGAGCTGAAGAGGCGTGGTCTGCTGACTGAGCTGAAGAGGCGTGGTCTGCGGACCACTGCACCGGCCCGGCACGAGAGGACCGGCTGAATAAGTGTGCCGTCACTCCTCTGAAGGTCATGGCCAAGAAATAGAGGGGGTGACACGAAGAACGCTTCGACACAACTGCTCAATTCCTACTGGTGAGATGGAAGGACAGCAAGGTCGTGTGCATGATGACCAACTTGGACGCAGCGGAGCCAGTAACTTCGGTACAGCGGTACGACAGCAGTGTAAAGAAGCGGATAGATGTAGCACAACCAAGGCTGCTGAACGCGTACAACGCCAGTATGGTCGGCGGGGACCTACATGACTGGTTGCTGGGTCAGTGCGAGGTATCTATCGGTGGTAAAAGTGGTACTGGTGCCTTATCACACCTGTCCTGGACATGGCGGTGGTAACCAGCTGGCTGCTGCAGAGCCTCGCCAGCAGCCGCCGACACAACACACACCCCCCCACACACCCCACCCCCCCCCACACCACACCCCCCCCCCCCCACCACCCACCCCCCCCCACCCCCCCCACCCCCCCCAACAACCCCCCCCCGCCCCCCCACAACACCCCCCCCCCCACCCCACAACCCCCCCCCCCCACAACCAACCCACCCCCCCCCCCCAACACCCCCCCCCCCCCCCCCCCACCACACCCCACCCCCCCCCCAACACCCCCCACCCCCCCCCACCCCCCCCACCCCCCCCCCCACACCACCCCCCCCCCCCCACACCCCCCACCCCCCCCAACCCCCCCCCCCCCCCCCCCCACCCCCCCCACCACCCCCCCCCCCCACCACCCCCCCCCCCCCCCAACCCCCCCCCCCCCCCCCCAAACCCACACCCCCCCCCCCACAACACAAACCCCCCCCCAACCCCACAAACCCCCCACAAAAAACGGCCGCCGACAATGCCCCAGCGTGGCCGTCAGTGCTGGCTGTTGGCTGCCTGTGCTGATGGCGGCAGAGAGCAAAGGGTGTGTGAAGCGGTCAGTGACACGGATCCCTGACAGTCCCTGACAGTCCCTGACAGTCTCAGTCAGACAGACTGATAGTCCCTGACAGTCTCCAGCATCACGGCGTTGGCCACCTGCCCGCCACCGCGGCCACCCGCCGCCACTGTCAGGCGGACGGCTGCTAGTTCAGGTCAACCAAGACATGCCCGTGGTATGACGTGCCTCTCTTCTCAAGTGCTTCGCCAGTCATCATCAGAGTGCATAGACAGAGCGTACATAGCGATATGTTGTACGCTCACAGACAGGGTGCGTCACATGTTCGGCTTGTGCTTTTGTATACGTATGTGCATTACTAACAGTTTCCCACGACTTGTTCGTCGTCGGAATTATGCATATGAAATTCATATTTATAGGTGCGTTTTTGTAAATCAATATCGTAGCAACCCTACCCTCCGTTATTTCATATCCCGTATCTGGACAATAACCAACTGGCATCATCGAGTTCTGAAAATGCCAGCATATTTGCGTGTTTGCATAAAATGCGGGTTTGTATAACATACGTGTTTGCGACATAAAATGCTCCCACAAAAGCGATACAATCACTTCTCGATATTATACGGCGAAACAAAATAGCAGGGCCGTGTATTTATGGTACGCTTATTGAACAGTGTACGGCATAGAGGTAGAGGTATGAGCTGTTCGGTGCCACGGTGCTCAGTCCCCAGTCTGCCGTCGGCCGGTCGCCCGGTCGGACGGTCGCAGGTGCCCAAGTGGTCATTTTGGGTCGCATCGGTATCTAACAAAACCTGCTAAGTCTAAAAATCTGAAATTTCCATGATTTCATAACTCCATCATATGTAGCTTCAATACGAAAAAATAGCAAAACATAAAGCAAGGGAAATTGGTCCGGGCTTCCACAGGTTAAATTACTTAACATGACGAGAACTATTAATATACAAAGAAAATTACGAATTGCTTAATTCGATCATATCACAATATCCATAAAAAGAGGAAAAAGCTACAAAGGCATGATGTCAGGTCCAGTGGCGCACCGAAGAGGGCAAGGGTACAGCTGCCTCCCCTCCCACTGAGAGGTTGTGGGGACCCCAAAAAACGCCCCGGGAAAAAAGGGCACAGCTGCCTCCCCTCCCACTGAGAGGTTGTGGGGCCCCAAAAAATGCCGGGGAAAGGGGGCACAGCTGCCTCCCCTCCCACTGAGAGGCTGTGGGGACCCCAAGAATCGCGCCGGGGCAGCTGCCTCCCCTCCCACTGAGAGGCTGTGGGGACCCCAAGAATCGCGCCGGGGCAAGGGCACAGCTGCCTCCCCTCCCACTGACAGGCTGTGGGGACCCCAAGAATCGCGCCGGGGAAGGGTAAAACCCCCCCCGCCTAGGTTTGGGGACCCCAAGAATCCCGCGGGGGGTTAAAAAAAAATTTTCCCCCTGTTTTAAAGATCCAGCTGTGGCCCCGAAAATGGCATCCGAGCCCCTGCAAATCACATTGTGAGTCCAAAACGTCGCGCAGGGGCCCCTAAAATGACGCTGGGGGCTCCAAAATGTTGGATCGGACCCCTAAAAATACCTCTTGCCGCCCAAAAAGTAACACCGGGGCTCCTAAAAATCACACATGGGCCCCAAACGTCGTGCCGGTACCCCTGGAAATCATGCTGGGGCACGAAGTCTCGCCAAACCCCTGAAAATTACGCTGGGGTCCCAAAAAGATCGGCCGGGGCACTGGAAATCACACTGGGGGCCCAAAAGGTCGGGCAGGGTCCCATTAAAATCGCGCTGGGTTACCAGAAGTCGAGCCGGGGCCCCATGGAAATCATGCTGGGGCCAACAACGTAATGCCGGGTTCCTTGAAAATCATGACAAGAGTGCCAAAATGTCCGGGTCCCCTGAAAACCACGCCGAGTCTGGGGATCTCAAAAAGGCGCGCCCGGGCCCCTGAGCATCACACTCTGGGCCCAACGGGTCGCACCGGGGCCCAAAAAGTATCATCGAGCCCCAAAACAAATGAATCCGGGGCAACGAAAAAACAATCCGAATATCGAAAATCACTATGATGCCACAACAATCACGTGAAAAGCCCCGGAAACATGTTAGCCCCCAAGAAGTGTCGAGGCCGCTAAAACTCGCGCCAGGGATTCCAATAAATGACGCCAGGGTCCAAAAATCGCACTGGGAGTTTAAAAAAAAGTCGCGTCACAGCCCTTGAAAATCACGATGGGGGCTAAAAATGTCGAGGAGGCGCACCAAAAGTCACGTCACAGCCCTTGAACATCACAATGGGGGCTAAAAATGTCGAGCCGGGGCAACAAAAGACGCAGCTGGTCCACACAAATCAATTCTTACCCTAAATGTCACTCTGCTGCCTCAACAATCGTATCAAATACCCCCAAAAACCGCCGGGACCCGGAAAAGAGACAGGTCCAAAACATCGTCCAGGGGGCTTGAAAAATAAGGAATTACACTGAGTCTCGATCCAATCGACCACAGCACCGAAAAATTCAGAACAGGTCCGGAAAAAAATTTCCGAAAGGCTTTTCTATTTTGAAAGGTGCCATCGGCTGAAGAAAAGCTCCTGGAGCAGCCGCAGTGCCGTACCAAAGGGGCAAATCCCCACTCCCTACTGAGGGAGGTAGGCTTCCAAGAATCGCGCCGGGTTCTCAAAAATCGCACTGGGGCCCAAAATAATTCGCGTTTGGCCCCCAGAATAGGCGTAGAGGGCTGAAAATAAACATAGCGGGCCCCAGAAAACTCGCGCCGGGGCCCGAAAATTTACACCATAGCCCGCCGAAATAGTGCTGGGGCTCCAGCTAAGTATAGCGCGCTCTCGAACTCGAGCCCCCCCTCCCCCAATTATCGCGCCTGGACACAAAATTATGTTGGTAGTCCCAAAACTTTGGGTCCGGGCATGAAAAATTCCCGTTGTGATTCCCATAAATTGGCGTCGAGGGCACAGTATGACATGACATGTCACATAAGCACATTGTGACCCCGAAAATCGCATCGGAACCGAAAAAAAAACATGAAGCCGAAGCTCTCCAAAGTAAGGAGGGATTCAGAAAAATACATTTTCGGGCCAGGAAAATATCTCTGCAGCCCCAAACATAGCACCAGCCACATTAAACACTCGCGCATGGCCCCGAAAAAAAACCTACCGGAGCTCGAAATATCGCGGCGGGACGCAATAACATGGTGCCGAGTGCCCCCGAAAAAATCAGGCTGAGATTCGGACTGCAACAGGCCCTCAAAGCACACCGGGATCATGAGAGTCCATAAGGGCATCAAAATCATGCTGGGGCCCTCAAAAGGTAACATGGTCCTGAAATAGAACAAAAGACCGGGCACTAAATAAGCACATAGGGGTCTTGGAAAATACGCCGATACCTAACACAAATCATCGGTTCACAAAAAGCAACAAACCCTAAAAAGAGCCGGGGTCTCAAAAATGTGCCGGGCCCCTAACAAAGATGGGCTGGGGCCCCAAAACACATCCGTAAGCGAAGAAAAACTCAACAGGTCCACAAAAAGATCACAACGCCAAAGCCTCGGTAAGGTAGCAAATCTGGGAGGATATTTAGTCAAAGTGATGAGGTGCATCAAAGTGATGAGGTGCATCAAAGAGATGAGATTCATCAAAGAGATGAGGTACATCAAAGAGATGAGGTGCATCAAAGAGATGAGGTCCATCAAAGAGATAAGGTGCATCAAAGTGATGAGGTGCATCAAAGAGATGAGGTGCATCAAAGAGATGAGGTGCATCAAAGATATGAGGTGCATCAAAGTGGTGAGGTGCATCAAAGAGATGAGGTGCATCAAAGAGATGAGGTGCATCAAAGAGATGAGATGCATCAAAGATATGAGGTGCATCAAAGAGATGAGGTGCATCAAAGAGATGAGGTGCATCAAAGAGATGAGGTGCATCAAAGAGATGAGGTGCATCAAAGAGATGAGGTACATCAAATATATGAGGTGCATCAAAGAGATGAGGTGCATCAAAGAGATAAGGTGCATCAAAGAGATGAGGCGCATCAAAGAGATGAGGCGCATCAAAGCTCAGCGGGTATCCGGAATTCTTAACCACCAGAAAATGTGGGAAGAAGAGAACTAACCATCGAATTGAATTAATCAAATTTTCCCAGTCAAGTTATGAAGCGTTCCATCACATTAAATGTGGTGCAAGTGGTGCACATCAAATGTGGTCAAATGTGGCAGCAATTAGCAAAATGTAGGAGGGCTAACAGAAACGGTAGCATCGCTCGAAGCGTGGTGAATGCGCCGAATACATAAGACGGGTGTACACGTACACGAACGATGGCGCGGTGGCGACCGGGCGCCGTGAATTGGAATGCCTGAAATGGGAAAATTTCCCGAAAAAAATCCGGGGACTCTCTTAAAATGGGGTTGGTGGGCCCCCTTCAAATCTGTTTGCCTCCCCTGGCACGAATCGTAGGTACGCCACTGGTCAGGTCACTAGGTCAAAGTTGGAACTAAAAATTTAGTACTTGTTTTGCATTATACGGTAGTTGCTTCACCACAAAAACGCAATACATTTAAGTTCTCTACATGTGTGGCCCTTGTCGATATCGGGCCAAGAAAAGTTGATTGAAGTCAAAACTTGTCCACGCGCACTGCAATTTGAATACCTTACAAAACTAACATCTGTTAAATATTTTGCTCCTCCCATGTGACTATGAATTCGTTATAAAGGGATACTGAGTGTCAGTACCATATCGTTTTCAGTTTCAACTCTGCAACATCGTGCAATGGCATGTAAGATGGAAAATCATGTTCATACCGAGATACAAAGTATTGGGAAGGAATATCATTATCGTATATACTCTTGAAGGCGTTTCAAAACAAGCCGATGTACTAATACATATACAACCTTTTTGCTTGTTAGCTCTTTGGACTTCAGGGTGCGTCGACAACTATGGCCATATTGCGTCCAATATGTCATGCATTTGAACCCAAAGTATGTCCGATAATAATATCAAGTCAGAATCATTCAATGGGATTAAAATGGAGTATCCAATGTTGAGTTTTGGACACCCTATGTTCAATTTTGGTTTAGTAGCCATTCTGCAGGTGGATTTC
>JAOTOM010003598.1:77500-168921 GCA_034440615.1 Ashinkailepas kermadecensis
TTCTTTCTGTTATCCGCTACGTTCAAATATAGGTTCAATAATAGTTAATAGGGAGGGTGTTCATGATAAGGATGGGCCAACATTGTTACGCCTTTTCAACACCAGCATACTTTATCTAAATTAGGCGTGAATACCAGTGGAAAAATAAATGTAAGATTTGGGGACAGGGGAAGGGGTAACAACATGCATAACCAGCTATGCCTAACACACAGCATCCTGCAAATTATTTGTTCTTTCTTTTTGTTCCACTGGTGTTACCCGTGTCCAAGGCGAAGCAACTGGCACCGCTGGAGCGACCGTCATCACAGCTATTGCTGCGCTGTCTGTTTCGCCATCGCTGGAGCGACTGTAACTGCTGTAGCAGCTGTGGTCAGGTCACTAGAGCAGTTGTGGCCGCTTGAGCGGTCTTCACTGCCAGGACGGCTGTAGCCGTTGGGGCGGTCGTGGCCACAGGCGCGGCCGCCGCCGCTGAGATGGCGGTGGGCGACCTTCCCAGTCCTTGACAGCATTTATGGCTCTCAAGGATATCTTACCTCTCAGACTGGCCCTCATTATTCCTCGCACCCATTGCCGGTTCTCAATGACTCCATTGGCTCTCAGGTGGCCCGATCACTTAGGTGCCCATCCTAAAGCTCAGGAACATCCTAGTCCAGTCCTCTCCGGCTCTCAGGGGAACTATTCATCCGTCAGGAGCCCTCTCCAACTTGCGTGGGCCATTCCTACTCCTGGACACACCTGTTTAGCTTTCAGGGGAATCGTACTGCTCCCGGACAGACCCCACAATTTATAGCAAACATCGCCGGCTCTCGGAACCTTCCTTAGCTCTAAGGTGTATCTGTTCATCCATCAGTGTTCCTCCCAAGCTTCAGGAGCATCACAGTCCTGTCCGCTCTAGCTCTCAAAGGACTTCCCCAGTCTTCGACAGTCTTTCTGGCTAGCAAGGGCATTCGGGCTCTGAAACTGTGTCTCAGCCAGTTTCAGCCATCGCTAGACCATAGGTGCTAGCCCATAGCCATCGCTAGCCCTTAGGTGCTCTCTTTGGATCTCACGGGCCCCTATTCTTCCAAGCCCCTTGGGCATCCCAGTCCAGTTCTATCTAGCGCTCAGTGGCCATGTTCAATTGTCAAGTGTCCTCTCTAGCTGTTAGGGGTTCTTCCCAGTCCTGGACGGTCTTTCTAGCTTCAAGGGCTTTCTAGCTCTGACGCTGGCCCTCGGTATTCCTCACAACCATCGCTAACTCTAGGGACTCTCTTTAGCTCTCAGGGGGCTCTGTTGTCCCTAAAAGGCCATTTCAAGCTGCTAGGGGCCCTTTCGAGATATCGACAGCTCTTGTGGTTGCAAGGACATTCTCGCTCTGAGGCTGACGCTCGGTATTCCTCACATCAATCGCCAGCCAACAGAGAATTTGTTTTAATATCTCAAGGAACCTTGTTCATAGATTAGGGGCCGCTCTCAACTACAGAACAATCCCAGTCCAGTCCTCTCTGACTCTCACAAGATCCTCGTCATTCCTCAGGGCCCTCTCCTGCTTCTATGGGTCATTTAGTGTCCCTTATTGTCCTGTCTGGCTCTCATATCGGGGAATTTCAGATCTGAGATGGGCCCTCTCTAATCCTTTTCAGCTCTTAGGGGTGCTGTTCATCCCTCAGGGCCCTTTCAAACCAAAAGAGCATCCCAGCCCTTTCTGGTCCTCCGACCTCAGTTTATTCCCCAGCTGTTAGGGACTCATTCCAGCTGAGACTGCTCTTTCCAGCCGGCATGGGAATTCCAGCTCTTGGGCTCTCTTGAGCTTCGAGCTCTCTGGACCTCATGGCCCTTGCCAGCCCTCAGGTTGGACGTCTTCAGGTTTCAAGGGCTCCTTCATCACAAGTTGCTAGATTTGTTTTAGTTAGCTGCGTTTATTAGATGAGTTTAAATTCTTCCTCGGTTATCTCTCTACCCCTCAGGTCGGTCGCCTGGAGGGCCCATTGGAGTCGCCCGGGGGTGGGTGCCCCTTCATCCCTTAGAAACGCAACTGCTTTTTAGCAGCCTTTTTGTTCTAAGCCCTTCAAGGGCTTAAAGCATTTACGTAGCACCGGCCCATTACGTAGCACCGGGAACCCTCCGCTTCGGCCCGGATCGTCTCGGTAGCTCGGGGACCTCTTCATCGGCCTGAGACCCTCTGTCAGCTCAGAGCCTGTCTCCATCAGCCTGAGCCAAAGCCGACACAGCGACTCCACACGTCTGGCCTAGGCCCCCATCCGCCGACTCGGGAACTTTCTTTCACGGCTCAGTACACTTCGTCCGGCCGGAGTCCCCTCTTCAAAACCTTGAGCCTCCTTTGCCGCGCAAGGGGCCTTTGTGCGGCTTGGGCTCCGCCAGCAGCTCAGGGGCTCGCCATTTTAGCTCGGGACCGTCTTCATCAGCCCGGGAGCCCTTCCAACTGCCCGGGGCCCTCTCCGTCGATCTATAAGCCCTTAACGTTAGCCCAGCCAAGGGCCCTCATGATCTTCCTGGGGGCACTGTCCGTTGACTCGGGGCCATCTACACGTTGGCCGAGGGAGCCCTTGCGGTCCCCTGCATCGACGCCTTGAATGCACCTTCCGGTCCCCCAAGGGGGCTGTCCCCTTCACCTCTCCCCGCTAGCTACGCCACTGAAGCAGGTACATATGACATACGATTATATATTTCCGAGTGCGAAAATTAGTGCTTGCTTATCCCACAATGCGTGCAAACAAATGGCCCTACTTCATGCCAAAGTTTGTTTTTCTGTCGGTTTTGTCAACACAGCTCCGTGTGCTTTCATATGTTATAAGTTCGTTCCTATTGGCCGTGGAAACTTTTTACCCGAAGGTAATTCCAGCTAGAGCTATCCTGAAACCTGTTGTGTACTCTTGGAAACTTCTCGGAACGTTCCCAAGAACAATGACCCAGTCTGCCGCAGAGTTAACGTTTCAACGAGCATGGGACACAACTGTGACGACGGCGTTGTGTACGGTCGGTTCGGGCGGCCGTCTGCGACAAAGCATACTCAAACACAGCACACAGCGAAATCCATTCGGCGATAACCGGCAATAGACCTGGCTTGAAGGTCACCATAACCCCGGGTGCAATTGCCAGCGGCCATCAAGGAACTATGCCAATTGTCGCCACGCTTGGGCGGCACTTTTTTTCTTTAGCAGAGGCAGAGTGCCCTTCGCTAAATATGTATTACGTTAAAGAAAGGGTTATGTTAATCCGGCTTATGTGGCATCCGGTTATACCAAATAAGGAAAAGAGGAAGGATGAGACGCCGGCAAACAAAGAACGTGGCGTAAAGGGCCGGTAAATACATAGCAAACAGGTTCATGTATATACATACATACATACATGCATAAATGCATAACAATCAGAAGGACATTTGAAGGGTGGGCAGCTTCGTAGCCTACGAACAGGCTCCACTGCCCACCGGCGACCTGAAATGAAGCGGAGGCCCGGCGCCCAGAGCGAGTCGTGGGCGTCAGGCCAGACTTTGTATGTGTAGGTGTATGTTTAAGTTAAAGCTTGGAAAAAATCTGAGAAGGGGAAAAACGAAGCTGCGTGGAATACCCGTAGGTAAAAACCAAGCGCAATCTATAAAGAAAACCGTCCGTTTTGGCCAAATTGGATCGGTTCCTGCCTACCTAGTGTGAAATAATCTATATGTATGTGTTTTACGACGTCGGAGAGGAAGACGTGTGTAACGAAGTCGTATAGCTAACGAAGAGTGCAACGCGTGTCATATAGGTTTTAACTTCACGTCAAATCAGCTTGAACCAGGTAACGTGACAGAGAAATCAGATCAGTTCGAAAAGTTTGGTGTCATGTAAAAAGCGGAGAAGTAGCCCGAGGAGTGCCGGGTGTTCATCCCCGAGGAGAGCTCGAAACGAAATTTGTCTATGGATGTTGGTGAAATACTGGAGAATGGCGCGACGATGAGGAGCATATGCTGGACAGGTAAGACAAATATGGGCGACAGGAATGCGAACTCGACATGTGCTACAAAGTGGAGAGTGGCGTGGTCGATAAAAATATAATTGTGTGTCAATTTGGTGTGTCCGAGGCGAAGTGTGGCGAGTACCACCTCATTCAAACGGGAGTGCTGGTGGGAAGAGGGCCAGCTGGAGGATGTGGGCTTGGTAGCGTGTAGGTGTATGGTGTTATGTGACCAGCAGGCCTGGATATATTTGTTAAGCAACATATTTGCTAAAGAAAGGAGATCCCGGGGGGGGGGGGCACTGGGGCACAGTCATTCGGAGGGAGGTCAATTGCTCCCGGGCAAGGCCGTCCGCGCGCTCGTTCCCCGGGATACCCCTGTGTCCGGGGATCCAGAGGAGGTTGAGCTGAAGGTGGTCATGATTGTGGTGCTAGAGGTGTCGGATGGCGTGGAGTGTGGGGTGCGTGGTGTTGTGTATGGCCGCGAGAGCGTCAATGAAGGAACGTGAATCAGTGCAGATAGTAGTAGGGGTGGTGATGTGTCGTGCAATAATGTGTTGGAGGCAAGTGAATATGGCGACTAATTCTGTTGTGTATACCGAATGATGAAGTGTTAATTTGGTTTGACAAGTATCGGTCCCACCGCACCAGGCGGCGCCCATACGGCTCCCGTACCATTGCTGGTACGGGAGCCGTCCGTGTAGAAGAATGTGTGTTGTGGGTGAGCCTCTTGATATTCAACAAATTTGACTTCAGCGTCCATGGGGGAGAGTAAGGTTTTGTTGTGCCTAAAGAGACACTCGAATCTGGCGGTGTTTCATTTGCCAGAATGGGAGAAGGGGAGAATTTGGTCGGGGGTTACGTCGGGAAATTTCAGTGCGGATGTTATAACCTGCTTCAAGTGAATAGCAATGCTGTATATGTTTTTGTTTGTGGAGCGCCGAACAGGGAGTTTATACTATGCGACATTGGAGGGGTGATTTAGCTGTGTTGCTGTCCTGAAGTGGTATCTAACGAGTTGTAGTCTTCTGCAGTATTGTAGGCTAGGGAGTTTGGCCTCATCCCGGAGACTGGTGGTAGGTGTGGTGCGGTGTGCTTCGATGATGAGGCGGAGTGCGTGGTTTTGTATGCATTCTAGTGATTTGGAGAGTGAGGGGGATATATGGTCGAAGATAAACGCATTGTATTCCAGGATTGAATGAATCAGGGCAGTATACATTTTACCCCAGTCCATTGACCTCTATAATAACTAGACGGCCGACCCGCCGCCCGCCGCACGCTCCGCGCCCTATTCTGGCCGTTCACGGCTGGAGGCGGTCGAGCGGTGGTATATGGGCAAAAGACCGCGCGCTCCAACCGCTCCCATGCATTTCGGCTATGGAATGAAATGAAAAGTTGTTGATAGATTTTGATACAAAGTAATGCAAAATGATGCTGGGTTCATGATCAGCAGATTGAAATGGTGAAACACCTTGTAAGATATTGTAATTGTGCTTTAGAGGTCTAACTTGTATCATCGTTTACCACCTTTGTGCGGTATTCGGCATGTGTACCCCATGGAATTAAGACCCCGGATACCCGATAAACGCTAGCGAAGTAACGCTGGAAATGTTTATAGTTGACAGCATGTGTGCACTATGTGTGCATCCTATATCCTAATCGGGGTCGGATGCAGGAATTGTCATGGGGGAGGGGTAATTGTCTGGGGGCGCAATTTCTTAGGAGGTGCACCCTGCGAAAATACCTGAAAGGGCGCCTTCGGCAAAATGACTGGCAGAACTGTGTACATATTTAATATGGAAATGACAAATTAGCATTAGCAGGACATACAACCAGGAGTTGCTGACTCCGATACCTCAGAATGTTCATGTATGCCTGGTAACATCATGCAAGTGTGGAAGCCTTGCAAAATTATTAGTGTTGCCAATATCTGATTCGACAACAACGCTTTCCTGGATCTGTTCGCACCAAATGCTAAGTCATTCCATTATTGGTGTTATGTTGATGGCACCAAACACACAGGGGCCTGTCCATTAAAATCAACCAATTTGATAAAACAGTCCAGGTGTTCTTTAATATATCTTATTAATGAAGTTTAGCTTGGATACAAGATAAATCCACCACATGTTTTCCTCCATAAAACAAAAATAATGATTAGACCAGATTTGGTCACGTCTATTTTAATTTCCACATGGTTAGAAATGTTTGTGAATTGTTCGAAAATAAGATATTTAAATTTTCGTTGCCAAATGTTGGGTATTAAAAGATAAAATGGTTCTTTAAGGTGTTTTATAAATCATTGGACTTTCGTTTTCCAATGCAGTGTCTTTGAGTGTTGTCAACATGAGGTGACCGCACATTTCCTGTGCAAATGCGTGCTTTTCAGATTGCAGGCAAATAGTACCGAAGAAAAGGCTTTGAATTAGCTAGCGTAACATAAAAATGCATTTAAGGAAAGAAGAAATATTGCAACATAAGTTAACCTAACCTATCCCAGCCGAACCTCCCACATAAGGAAAAATGAAAAAAATGTAAAAATACTCCTTTTTACAATTTTCAAATTAAAAACTTAGCATAACCTAGACAAACCTGTTTTTCAGGAAGGACATTATTTTCGTTTATGTCAACAAATAATCAGAATGTCTTCCAAACTAAAAAAAAATCGACGCAGCTTACCCCAAACAACACTAACCCATTTGTCTGCTTCATGGAGGTAAATGTGTGCAAAACTTGTCTTGTTAATACCATGAAGCGCAATAACACGCCTAGAAAGCTATCATACCTCTCATGCATTATATATTCTCCCACTGTCCCTTTTTAATATCATTTTCCTCAACAACTGAAAAGTATGCATTTGCCCCAGAAATGAGTTGTTACATTGTCTTAATAATTTAAAAAAGCATACTCTTCCAAATTGTTCATGACGTTTCTGAATTAAATACACGTGTATGTGAAATATTTAGTCACATTTCTCTCTTCCCTTAAAATGAGCTTGGTGGCATATACCAATTATGATGGTGTATACAAGTGTTGTGTGACTATTTGGAGGGCAATCAAAATATTGCTGTTGCATGGCATTGATTATTTTGGTTGGTGTTGTGCCGGCCATATCAAACGTATATGAGCCTCCAGCCCCATCATCATGGGTTAGGGTATAGTTGTACTTTTTCAAGTTCATCACAGGTATTCTTCTGCAGAGCAGCTCCAGCATTGGGCTGGCTGATCGAAACCTACCTTCCAGCCAGACTGCAAATCATGGCAGACAGTTTCTGAAAATACGCAAAATTGGATTGGTCGCCCCACCCAGATATCTTGAATCTTTAAGTAATGCAATAGAAATGTGAATGATTTTGCACTCCCTTGTTCTTGTGATGCACATTTTGTGTAGGTAGCTCATAATTGCCGCAATGTTCTGTGATTTTTTGTTTGTGAAACATGCAGCGAAGTTGCAAGTGCATTCACTGGTGGTATATTATCAAAATTATATTGATATTTACCCTGGATTTTGAACTCAATTTCTCTCTTGTGTAGATTTACACTGCACATTTTTCCACTGGGAATGTAGGCAGAACGGTATGGGAATCTGGATGAGGTATCAGTGATGCAGAGTGGCCAGGGACCTGCGCAAATTGGAATGTAATGAAGCGTCAGTCAGCAGTGCGTTAGGCGTCAGACGCATGCGGACATCAGGGGATCTCCAGTACAGAAAGAAAACAGGCACGTTCCTGATGCCATTCAAGAACTGAAATATGCGCGGGCGACAAGCGAGCCCGGGATGCTCACTGGTGTGCGCGCGAATAATATAGTTACAATTTATGATACTATGTCTCCATAAAATATGATGCGAAGTGCATATATGAAAGTTAGCTTGCCTTCAGAAGTCAATTCAATTGCCATTTACATGCGCATAGTGTTACTTTGCGTATTGTCTTCGGGAACTTTTTACCACCATAGACGGCGGGTCGCCAGCGACCCACGGCCCGCCGCCGACCGCCCGCCGTTCATGGATATGGCGGGGCGCGGAACTATTCTCTGAACGTTAGTGGGCCCCAACTCCAACGTTATAGACATGTTTTCCAATTTGAAACGATAGGTGATGTGCCTGGTGTGATTTCCGTCACCATTTGAGTTGAGGCCGACAGGTTTTCTCGATATTGTTTAAGAACATTACGCTTATGGGCGTTTAATGAAAATAATGTATTTACAACCATGAGTTTCCTACACCATTTTGGCGTGGCAGAGACGATGTTGCTTAGTGTTGACCAAGGCTGGAAATTTATTTTTTGTCGTACCGACGCTCGGCGGCCATACGGATCCTCTGGGCAGCAACTGTCGGCGCTTGACGTGTATCGAGCCATGCCAGAACCTCAATAATGCCGAAAAGCCTCATGTCAAAAGGTGAAAAATGGCAGGGTTAGATATCGATAAAAGTAGTCCGGTATGGCATCAGAAGGCAGCTGACTTTATGCCGGATTATTCGCGACCATTGGAAATTAATTCGCTAAATAAAACATCTGATATCCAATTTAAAGGAATACAATGGGATAATTTGCGACACAAATACTGGAATTGAGTGCAAAAATGACAGGGTTAAACCTTAACGGAGGTCATTCAAGATGATATCCAAATACAGCACGTTCGATTTTCGTTCAGTTAAGAACATTGGAAATTATCATCGCATCACACGGAAGCTGTATGACACGTTCTATTGCAAGGTGTTGTATGGGCAATTGCTCCTTTTTTTTTTTTTTCTTTTTTTAATTTATTGCTCCCATTTCACTTTAAGGCGCAAAGTGACAGGGTGAAATGATTTGATAATAAAACGAGCTACATATCATAAGAGAGCTTGCTTCAATGCTGCTCAAATTTGTCCATTGGAAATTATTTGCAACTCCTCTAGAAACTAGAATATAGCATTAATCAAAGCAAGCCAACCCTGGTGGTGTTCCTTCACAAACCCACCACCAGAGCGGCGCCACCGGTATTATGTCCGATCATGACGCCTAACGGTGCAAATATATTGGTGCTGGTGCACATCATCAAGGCATCTGCCATGCTTTTCGGTCAGGCAGACACCCAAACCTCAGACTTAAGGATACCGACATCAGAGGCCTTGACAATGCATACCAGCATCATTTTTACTTCAAACTCAATAGTTCAACGTGCCTGCCGATAGGTGGCAACTCTTTGGCCTTGAGCGGTGACGCTATAACTGGTTTCTAGGCCTGGCCAGGAAGCCAGAATACCTACTCGCTTGCTCCGCTCCGCTTGCACGGTTCTTTACCTCCCATGCTGCCTGCACGCCGTAGCGACCCTTTCGGTGGAAAGGCCACATCCGCAGTACAATCGCTGGTCACTAGATGTCACCCGCTGCACCATCCCGCAGCCCAACGGCGTGAGTCGCTGGCTGAGCGCCGTGTGGACGCTCCGAGAGGAAATTTTGGCTGCGGACCGGCACGATGGCCACCTCCGTGTCGCACCAGAGGGTACAGCTGGCCGTCACTGCCGTCCACCGTTGGGATCACGTCCCAGGGCACAACCGCGTCACTGCCGTCCACCGCCGGTATCGCGCCCCAGGACACAACCGGGCGTCACTGCCGTCCACCGCCGGTATCGCGCCCCAGGACACAACCGGGCGTCACTGCCATCCACCGCTGGTATAACGCCCGACACACAGCGCAGCGTCCTGCCCGGGGCAGGTCACGAGAATCAACTGCACCAGTGGCGACGACGTGGCCCGGTCGGCAGGGCTCTGCCCGGGGCAGGTCACGGGAATCAACTGCACCAGTGGCGACGGCCTGGCCCGGTCGGCAGGGCTCTGCCCGGGGCAGGTCACGGGAATCAACTGCACCAGTGGCGACGGCGTGGTCCGGTCGGCAGGGCTCTGCCCGGGGCAGGTCACGGGAATCAACTGCACCAGAGGCGACGGCGTGGTCCGGTCGGCAGGGCTCTGCCCGGCGCAGGTCACGGGAATCAACTGCACCAGAGGCGACGGCGTGGTCCGGTCGGCAGGGCTCTGCCCGGGGCAGGTCACGGGAATCAACTGCACCAGTGGCGACGGCGTGGTCCGGTCGGCAGGGCTCTGCCCGGGGCAGGTCACGGGAATCAACTGCACCAGTGGCGACGGCGCGGCCCCGTCCGCAGCGCTGGCAGCAGCCGCCGATTGGCAGCGAGGTCGCAGGTGTCGGCACGCCGCAGTATCGCCCGATACTAGCGTAATAAAACCCAACTGCGTTCCGCCCACAGAACTGACGCGTGGCAGCTGCACTCGTTGCCCCATCCCCGCCGGCACACTTGCACACGCGCGTACACACAGCCGTCCGAGCACCGTCAGCACCTGCGTCGAGTCACACCAATGTGCACCCAGCGAGGTGGACGCTCCAATGTGCACCCGGCGAGGTGGACGCTCCGGTGGGACGACAGACCGCTGAGAACTGTCGTCGGTGTCGGAGTCACACCAATGTGCACCCGGTGAGGTGGACGCTCCGGTGGGACGACAGACCGCTGAGAACTGTCGTCGGTGTCGGAGTCACACCAATGTGCACCCGGCGAGGTGGACACTCCGGTGGGACGACAGACAGATGAGAACTGTCGTCGGTGTCTTCTCTGGAGTCTCGCATCTCCTGGATTATCCATGTCCTTCTTGGCCCTCAGTTTTACAGGGACGCTCAAGTGATTGTTCAGGCCTTGATGCACGGAACACGGCGTGAGCGACTCTGAACACAATACGATTGATCGTGGCATGATTCGATGCCAATGTCCCTAACACTGACAGGGGGGGGGACAGTGAAGGTGAATTGGCCATGTTGGGCGGGAAAACTACACGTCACAGCGGTCACGTTTTGGCAGTGCTGGAGTGCTCACCTGCCAATTTTTTATCTCGTTAAATGCGTATGAATGTTGATTGACATACATCGTGAGTCAAGCCACATTGTTGGAGCAGGTAAACTAAATTAACCAGCATAGAAGATTCCATACATTATTGCATGCATCATTGGATAACTCAACCGATGTGAAATAGATGTCGATATGTTGACAATGTAAACGACGCAAACTTTGTGTTAAGTTGTCCATGTTTCCTAGATTCCAAATATAGATTTTCCATGGACTTAAACAAAAAAAATATCTCACTAGGGATAACCGCAATGGGCGAATGCCTTGCCTGAGAAAATGGTACCGGCCGTTTACTATTTCGAGAATATTTCAGCCCATCTCAGCAGGCGTCGTGAACGGTAAGTGAACTTAAGCCTTTCCTGCGGTGGAGAGCGTGCTTTAAGCTGAACAAACAGCTGATTTAAGCAAACCATGCATGCCGCTGTGTCAAGTACAAAGAGCTGATTTAAGCAAACCATGCATGCCGCTGTGTCAAGTACAAAGAGATGATTTAAGCAAACCATGCATGCCGCTATGTCTTGTGATATAAATAGCAGTCATATTGGTAGGAATTAACAGGAATAGCTGGCAATTGAGACCAGCGGGAGGAGATGAGGGGAGAGCTGCTCGCCATGGAGCCTGCCTCTTCTTGAGACCTTCACATGCTCCAGAGTCTCATTAAATTTTGGGTCTCCAAGTGTTTTCTATGGGCTTCCTGTCAAGTCTGAGCTGGGATCTCCAGGAAGCGTTATGGAGCATCATTTCTTGCCCTCGTGGATCATCAGTAACCTTTAGGGAATTCCTGTCAAAACGCATGGCATGGAGTATCCAGACAACACATGTATGCCTCCTGCCCGGCAGACAGCTCCAGTATGTTTTCATGAGCCGTAGGGCCTGCTGTTTTGAGACCCAGAGCAGCATCCTTCCCCCCTCCCCCTGGTAGCATACACCAGTGTTGCAAACTGATTTCCTGAACATCGTAATGCTACTTGATATAATAAATGCCAATTTCAACTTAAGAAGGGGAGCCTGGGACGCCATCGTACCCTGGTAAGCGCCTGGGAAGCGCCAGGGAAACGCCAGTGAAACGATTTTACATCTACGGCAAACTGGCGACCAAGTTCTATGCCATCCGCTCCGACAATACAAATAATCCGCTCCGACAATACAAATAATCCGCTCCGACAATACAAATAATCCGCTCCGACAATACAAATAATCCGCTCCGGCAATACAAATAATCCGCTCCGACAATACAAATAATCCGCTCCGACAATACAAATAATCCGCTCCGACAATACAAATAATCCGCTCCGACAATACAAATAATCCGCTCCGACAACACAAATAATCCGCTCCGACAATACAAACAATCCGCTCCGACAATACAAATAATCCGCTCCGACAATACAAATAATCCGCTCCGACAATACAAATAATCCGCTCCGACAATACAAATAATCCGCTCCGACAATACAAATAATCCGATCCGACAATACAAACAATCCGCTCCGGCAATACAAATAATCCGCTCCGACAATACAAATAATCCGCTCCGACAATACAAATAATCCGCTCCGACAATACAAATAATCCGCTCCGACAATACAAATAATCCGCTCCGACAATACAAATAATCCGCTCCGACAATACAAATAATCCGATCCGACAATACAAATAATCCGCTCCGACAATACAAATAATCCGCTCCGACAATACAAATAATCCGCTCCGACAATACAAATAATCCGCTCCGACAATACAAAAAATCCGCTCCGACAATACAAAAAATCTGATCCGACAATACAAATAATCCGCTCCGACAATACAAATACTCCGCTCCGACAATACAAATAATCCGCTCCGACAATGCAAATAATCCGCTCCGACAATACAAATAATCCGCTCCGACAATACAAATAATCCGCTCCGACAATACAAATAATCCGCTCCGACAATGCACATAATCCGCTCCGACAATACAAATAATCCGCTCCGACAATACAAATAATCCGCTCCGACAATACAAATAATCCGCTCCGACAATACAAATAATCCGCTCCGACAATACAAATAATCCGCTCCGACAATACAAATAATCCGCTCCGACAATACAAATAATAAAAAGCGGTTGGTTCACACGTTTTATTTGTATTTTGTTTTCGGAATATTATTTTATCCGTCAGTAAATATTTCAACCTGAAACATGTTATGCATCCAAGCACGGTTATCTGCGTCACCATTCAACGGAAATTGCTCCTACTCTTGCAACAACCATGTGCATGGTGCCACGGACTCCGGTGCAATTTGCGCGTTGTTATTATTGATTCGTTCGGGATGCTTCGATACGATTGCCCAGGTCAGACAACTTAGCAAGCTAAGCGCATGTTGCGTGGACAACCACTGGATACAAAACTATTTGGAGGGACACGGTCAAGAAGTCGGAATACCTCCGAGGGACCGCAGTGTGACACTATCAACATCACTATACCAAACACGGCCGGTGTGCGTCAGGGCACAATCTGCCTGATGTCTGTCTGATGTCTGTGAAAGAGCTGTCTGATGTTTTCCACTTTCGGGAATGAAATGAACCTGTACACTGATAATTCAACTATGGTTCAATTTGCCGACAATGCAAACTACTGATTGGTGGCTGAAAGGAAAACATTCCACGCATGATTTAGCAAATGGATGCATTACTTGCTCAGCTGGTAGACTGGTCTGACCAATACAAGATGAAAAGTAACCCGGCGAAACCTAAATTACTAGTAGTTAGAGGTGAAGCTAGGCTTCGTGATATACCGCAAGTCATGATCACAATTGGGACTTCAACAATGACTGAACCCAGCACAATACGAAAAGGTGTTATCATTAGCCGACACCATACTTACAACCGTATTGATCAGCTAACTGCAAAGCTGTTATCATTAGCCGACACCATACCTACGACAACTTATTAATCAGCTAACTACAAAGCTCACAGGCACGCCGATGGCGCTCCTCCACGCCAGGCACTGAATAACGCGCTGCGTTCCGTGGCAGACATTGACTATTGTGCTGAATTATGTGGCATACTATTGATTGTCTTGCCCCTTGTTTTCATGTCGTTGCGGTCTCTCAGTCTACGTAACGTGTGGCGATACACAGCTTCGCCCAGTATAATGAATTCCAGTGGTTGCGCTGGTATTATCACAGTCAAAACGAATCACGATAGGATTGCATATGAGGCTCCATATTTAGGCATTCCCACAGCCGGAAACATGGTAAAACTGCATCAATTGAGCTTGGCATAAACAATCTTGCATACTGATGAACCATTCATTTTGCGACATATGCTCCTTCTGCTCAGCACGACTCTGATGTACGTCAGACAGGGTAGGTGCGATTGTCAGAAGTGCGGCCTTCTACTTAGCACGACTTTGATGTACGTCAGACAGGGTAGGTGCGATTGTCAGTAGTGCGGCCTTCTACATAGCACGACTCTGATGTACGTCAAACAGGGTAGGTGCGGAAGTACCATCGGCGCCGGTATGCCAAGACTAGGCTACACCACTTCCAACTTATGCAACAAACTGCTGTGGGCAATAAGGCACACCAGTCATGTGTCCTGGCTCAAAGCTGAAACTACAAGTATGTGGAGATGAGTACCAGACTGAGAGCGTCATGTGGAGAGGAGTACCTGACTGAGAGCGTCATGTGACATGCGACTTAGGTCACGTGTGTGGTGACATGTATGCAGGAGCACAACCAGGATTTTCGTAAAAGGGAGGCTACCAACAAACCTCATTTTATTCGGAACACTTTCGGCACCGTCTGCAGGGTCAGTCACCAGTCAACAGGCATATCACACCCACGGTACAGCGGCTGGGGTCGACACCGTCTGCAGGGTCAGTCACCTGTTAACAGGCATATCACACCCACGGTACAGCGGCTGGGGTCGACACCGTCTGCAGGGTCAGTCACCTGTCAACAGGCATATCACACCCACGGTACAGCGGCTGGGGTCGACACCGTCTGCAGGGTCAGTCACCTGTCAACAGGCATATCACACCCACGGTACAGCGGCTGGGGTCGACACCGTCTGTAGTGTCAGTCACCTGTCAACAGGCATCTCACACCCACGGTACAGCGGCTGGGGTCGACACCGTCTGCAGGGTCAGTCACCTGTCAACAGGCATATCACACCCACGGTACAGCGGCTGGGGTCGACACCGTCTGCAGGGTCAGTCACCTGTCAACAGGCATATCACACCCACGGTACAGCGGCTGTGGTCGACACCGTCTGCAGGGTCAGTCACCTGTCAACAGGCATATCACACCCACGGTACAGCGGCTGGGGTCGACACCGTCTGCAGGGTCAGTCACCAGTCAACAGGCATATCACACCCACGGTACAGCGGCTGGGGTCGACACTCCGTTTGTAGTGTCAGTCTCACCTGTCAACAGGCATCACACACCCACGGTACAGCGGCTGGGGTCGACACCGTCTGCAGTGTCAGTCACCTGTCAACAGGCATATCACACCCACGGTACAGCGGCTGGGGTCGACACCGTCTGCAGGGTCAGTCACCTGTCAACAGGCATATCACACCCACGGTACAGCAGCTGGGGTCGACACCGTCTGCAGTGTCAGTCACCTGTCAACAGGCATATCACACCCACGGTACAGCGGCTGGGGTCGACACCGTCTGCAGGGTCAGTCACCAGTCAACAGGCATATCACACCCACGGTACAGCGGCTGGGGTCGACACCGTCTGCAGGGTCAGTCACCTGTCAACAGGCATATCACACCCACGGTACAGCGGCTGGGGTCGACACCGTCTGCAGGGTCAGTCACCTGTCAACAGGCATATCACACCCACGGTACAGCGGCTGGGGTCGACACCATCTGCAGGGTCAGTCACCTGTCAACAGGCATATCACACCCACGGTACAGCGGCTGGGGGACAACCCCTTCTGGGGGATTAATCTCCTTTAACAGGCATATCACACCCACGGTACAGCGGCTGGGGTCGACACCGTCTGCAGGGTCAGTCACCTGTCAACAGGCATATCACACCCACGGTACAGCGGCTGGGGTCGACACCGTCTGCAGGGTCAGTCACCTGTCAACAGGCATATCACACCCAACGACAGCGGCTGGGGTCGACACCGTCTGCAGGGTCAGTCACCTGTCAACAGGCATATCACACCCACGGTACAGCAGCTGGGGTCGACACCGTCTGCAGGGTCAGTCACCTGTCAACAGGCATATCACACCCACGGTACAGCGGCTGGGGTCGACACCGTCTGCAGTGTCAGTCACCTGTCAACAGGCATATCACACCCACGGTACAGCGGCTGGGGTCGACACCGTCTGCAGTGTCAGTCACCTGTCAACAGGCATATCACACCCACGGGTAGCAGCGGCTGGGGTCGACACCGTCTGCAGGGTCAGTCACCTGTCAACAGGCATATCACACCCACGGTACAGCGGCTGGGGTCGACACCGTTCGTCTGCAGGGTCAGTCACCTGTCAACAGGCATATCACACCCACGGTACAGCGGCTGGGGTCGACACCGTCTGATGGGGTCAGTCACCTGTCAACAGGCATATCACCCCCGTTGTGGCGGGTGGGGGGGGGCCCCCCCCCCTGTGCAATTACCCTTCAGAGGAATCAAACCCCGGGGAAGGGGTGTGCCTAGAGTAAAAAAGGGTCAGTCACTGCAGGGTCATTCACACCCACGGTACAGCGGCTGGGGTCGACACCGTCTGTCACTGTCAACAGGTCACACCCACGGTACAGGGCTGGGGTCGACACCGTCTGCAGTTTTAAACCCTGTCAACAGGCATATCACACCCACGGTACAGCGGCTGGGGTCGACACCGTCTGCAGGGTCAGTCACCTGTCAACAGGCATATCACACCCACGGTACAGCGGCTGGGGAAACCTTTTAGGTTTTCACTGTCAACAGGCATATACACCCACGGGTAGCAGCGGCTGGGGTCGACACCGTCTGCAGTGTCAGTCACCTGTCAACAGGCATATCACACCCACGGTAGGCAGCGGCTGGGGTCGACACCGTCTGCAGGGTCAGTCACCTGTTAACAGGCATATCACACCCACGGTACAGCGGCTGGGGTCGACACCATCTGCAGTGTCAGTCACCTGTCAACAGGCGGGTAGGCGGCCGGCTGGGGTCGACACCGTCTGCAGTGTCAGTCACCTGTCAACAGGCTAGGGTACGGCGGCCGGCTGGGGTCGACACCGTCTGCAGTGTCAGTCACCTGTCAACAGGCGGGTAGGCGGCCGGCTGGGGTCGACACCGTCTGCAGTGTCAGTCACCTGTCAACAGGCGGTGGGTCGACACCGTCTGAGTGTCAGTCACCTGTCAACAGGCGGGTGGAGGCCGGCTGGGGTCGACACCGTCTGCAGTGTCAGTCACCTGTCAACAGGCGGGTAGGCGGCCGGCTGGGGTCGACACCGTCTGCAGTGTCAGTCACCTGTCAACAGGCGGGTAGGCGGCCGGCTGGGGTCGACACCGTCTGCAGTGTCAGTCACCTGTCAACAGGCGGGTAGGCGGCCGGCTGGGGTCGACACCGTCTGCAGTGTCAGTCACCTGTCAACCGGCGGGTAGGCGACCGGCTGGGGTCGACACCGTCTGCAGTGTCAGTCACCTGTCAACAGGCGGGTAGGCGGCCGGCTGTGGTCGACACCGTCTGCAGTGTCAGTCACCTGTCAACAGGCGGGTAGGCGGCCGCGCTCGGTGGCGCCCACATCGCAGGCAATTGGTAACGAGCGAGAGTCGACGGAAGCAATCGATACGAAATTGTGCCTGGTAGGACCGTCTGCGTATGCAATGTGCACGGAATGAAGTGCCGTCGAGTCAGATCGTATTTTCATAGCCGACCAGATGGGATATGGGAGCGGAGTCGCGGCGAATTGCTGATCGTCGCAGCCGCACGTGGTTTGGTCGCCATTGTATGCAAAGGATGCGGCCAATCGTGGGGTAGGCAGTGGTGTGGTCTTCCAAGAACATATATCTAGCAGACGTGGAAATGGATGGCTACACGCCGACTCTTCTCGGTGTCAATTAGAGCCGGGGCGGATACAAGGAGGGGACACTGGGGCGCGTGTCCCCTCCCCCATGACAAGGTAGTGCCACCCTGGCCGGGAAAAGGCGCCCCTCTGAGAAGGCTCCAGTGCACCCCCTCGAGCTTTTCAGTTACAGGCGCCCCTCTGAGAGGAAAAGGCGCCCATCCCGGAGTCCGCCATTCCTTCCTCTTTGGCAGGAATGGCGTCCCTCCGGGAAGGCCCGTGTGCACCTCCCCTCAAATTTTCAGAGGCACCCCTCCCCTCAGAGGCACCCCTTTAGGCACTTTCCAAGTGGCGCCGCTCTGAACATGTGCTCCTACCCCTTCCCCATGACAATTCCCGGATCCGCCCCTGTGCTAAAGGAGCATTAAAACAGCTTCTGGAGCGAAATTAGATTCATTTATTAATCGAAAGCAGTCTCGTGAATTTTAAGCAAACTTTTAAGGACTATTGACACATTTACTACGTGTTATAAGAATACATTTTGGTTTACTGGCAGAGACTTGTAAGTCTGCTGCCGGCAGCAAAAACAGCGTTTCGATTGCCCGCCTGCGTTAACTTCCCATACGAGTTGTAGATAAAACTCCGACATGGGGGTTTTACCTGCACCTCACCACGGGCAGTCTCAGCTGCGGCGCTTCTGGCTGCGGCGCTTCGAGCTTTGGCAGCCGGCTGTAGAATGTTGGTTTGACGCGGTTGGACACGTCTTGAATACAGACTGTTGCTGTGGAGGATGGACGCATTTGATCATTTAAGTATTTGATTTGTTGGTGGACCCTCCTGATGTGTGGAGTTATGGGGAAGGTGACTGCTTATCCTCCATCAAGAAACAAGGTGGTTTGTGGATATGCTGGTTGCACCTATCAAGCAGAGCTACTCAACATGAAGCGCCATTACAAGACCAAGCATACTGGTGGATCTCTTCGAGTGAAAAAATCAGGCCATTTGTGCTGGAGAAGTCAAATGAAGTCACTACATTAGAAACACACGGGCGGATCCAGGAATTGGCCCAGCATACTGCAGGCTGGGCGAAGTCCAATGCACACACATCCGAAACACAGGCAGGGGCGGACCCAGAAATTGCTAGTGGCAGCGCTCCGCCCCGCCAATTTTCCGATGTTTTGAGGACCCTCAGGGGTGGGAAATCGATTCGACCCCTCTCCCAACCGAACACCTGTTAAGTGTACACCCGACTTCCCCGTTTCTCTTCCATAACTTCCACACATTGGTGATGCGACTTCCCTACCTATGAAACAGCTGATACCTTGGTCGGTGACAGCCATGGACTTTTTCATCTCTAATCGTCAGTGGCCCCAAAGCGTTACCCAATGATAGGGTTGAAAAACGTCCTGCTTCACCGGATGCCTTCTAAAATAATAAACCATTGTAGGCAAGTCTTATTACCTGGCATTGATAGTCTAGCTTTTCTTCTTTTTTGCGATAACTGGTTCGCAAATGAAATGGCTCTCTCTCTCTCTCTCTCTCTCTCTCTCTCTCTCTCTCTCTCTCTCTCTCTCTCTCTCTCTCTCTCTCTCTCTCTCTCTCTCTCTCTCTCTCTCTCTCTCTCTCTCTCCCTTTATCTTTATCGGGTCAGTTACCACACTTTATCGGGTCAGTTACCAGAACCGGGCCACCCGCCCGGCTGGTCGGGCGGGCGGCCCGGCGCAATCGGCTTCGCGACGAAAGGGCTGAAGTACATGAATGAAATGTGGAAACGACTAGTGTCACAATGACAAAAACAGTAGTTTTCAGGATGTGTAGGGAGTAACGTGCAAAATTGCATGAATCGCATGAAAGTCATTTGAGTTCATGACAACTTTCCAGTTGACGAAGTTTGGTTCCATGGACCTGTCATGAACTTGACCTGACTTGAGATCGGTGACCTAATATAACAATGAAATTATATAGCATAATACTATACATCAACCAGGTCGCTAGTATTGCCAAGAACACTTCCCTTTTGTCGATATGCGGGAAGCGCAACAGCGCCGATTTTTGTGGTCTGGCGCTGCGAAATTATTTCAATTTGACGGCCTATAACTCGAAAATGTTCGGTCGATTTTCGTTTTTCTTACTTTAAACGACGCGCCTGTCATTTTGAGGCAGGTTCACAACAATTGGCGTATATCGACCAGTAAAATCCGGAGCTCTTTATGAAATACCGGAGGGGTGGGCGAATTTCGTCCCCCCCCCTCCTCTTCAGTGCACGTGTAATTATCTGAGGTGAATGACTCTAGCATAGTTAAATCAACGCACATGAATCGATCAAAATAGTAAAGAGGTCCGTTAGGCGTCAGACGCAATGATAATGCGGACATCGGGGGATCTCCAGTAAAGAAAGAAAACAGGTAGGTTCCTGATGCCATTCAAGGACTTTGAAGCATGCGCCCGCGACAAGCGCGCCCGGATGTTCACTAGTGTGTGCGCGAATAATATAGTTACAATTTATGAGACTGTCCATAAAATATGATGCGAAGTGCATTTATGAAAGTTAGCTTGCCTTCAGGCGTAAATTTTATTGTCACTTACGGTGACATATTGCGCATATTGTTACTTTCCGTATTTCCTTCTGGAACTATTTTCAACCATAGACGGCCGGCCGCCGGCGGCCCCCGCTCGTCCCCAACCGCCCGCCATTCATAATATGGCGGGGCGCGGATACTTATTCCCTGAATGTTAATGGCCCCCAACGCCAAAGTTACAGGCATATTTTCATACTTGAAACGATAGGCGATGTGCCTGGCATGAGTTCCGCCACCATTAGAGTTGAGGCCGACAGGTTTTCACGAAATTGTTTAAGAACATTACGCTTATGGGCGTTGAAGGGAAAGAATGCATCTACAACCGTGAATTTCTCCTACACTATTTTGGATTGGCAGAGCCCATGTTGCTTAGTATTGTTGAAGGGTATAACTTCGCTTTTTGTCATGCCACCGCTCGGAAGCCCTACAGCAACTAGGCAGCAACCGTCGGCGCTTGACGTGCATAGGGCAGCTCAAAGTCAATTTATAGGTGCAACCGCAGATCATTATTAAACCTATGTTAAACCAGGGTGTTTTAAAAAGTAAAGCTAGGGGCCAATGATAAATACGCGTCTATAAGTAATTGATGACAAAAAGGCAAATTTAGTCGCATCACTTGGTAACCTGACACGCCATCAAATATCAAGCTCGAACCCGAGCACGATTTTTTAAAAACAGATTTTAACATTATATGGCATGTTGATATTTGACATTTAATGTTTTAGACCTTGAGGAAGTTCCTCCAGAATAAAGCTCTAGGAACACCGGAACACATGTTATAGAGTACATAGTATCAGATATAGGTATGCCACATGTTAAGCTGATATCTTATCAGGTATCTTTCCGACCACCAAAAAAAATACATCCTAGATTTGAGAACTACGGGCGAGCTATACCGGTGAGGCCGACGGCGGAGGAGCGGCCGATAGGGAATGGAGGAAGATATGGCCCGAAATCACAGTTTGGATTACGGAAGGGGCCATGCGATGGAGTGGACCGCTCTTCTCTATTTCATTAAGAACATAAGTTTGTGGGTGTCAAACTGACCCCCCCCCCCCTGCACACACACTGTATGGGGTATGGAATATTGCCGCACCCCTCGAGATAAGCTGCGACCTCCCGGTATGTCCATCCCCATTTTGAGAACTTCCAAAGGATTAAGTGGAAGAGACCACTGCCTTTTCAAACTTGTGGACGAAATAATTTCACACATTTCCGAGCAAACATTCTTAATTGGTGAAGTCAGTTCGCGAAAATATGACGTCACATGTACCCAAAGGTGGATTCGTCGGCATGGGCGACCCCGCCTATGCTTCGGGTTTCTTCTTTGTTGTTGGAATTATCAAAGCATGTACTTCTGCAGCTCCAGCTTGACGAAAAAGGCTGATAACGTCTGGGAATGGGCAAGTAGCCTGACCTGAAATGGGTCGACTGAATTGGAACAAGTGCCTTCTAATGCTAGGGAGAGACTGTCGAAGGTAGGAGATTCCGAGCTCCGCAGGGGCGTCGATTTGCATCCTTTTGTGGGGGTCATGGCCCCACCAATGTTGATTTGCCCCCTCCCCCAATAACTTACGCTAGCTTTATACTGATGAGAAGAAAGCTAAACAAAAAATTGAAACACACTATGCTACTTAGAAGGCATAGGTGATGCCAAACAGCACATTTTTGTACTGAAAATAAATATTTCGATTGGATAGTGGATTGACTATCCACCTTTTGCTGCAAAAAAAGGCACCTTGTGCAAAAACTAAATGGTCAGATTTCCTTCAACTTTGCAACCACAATTTTTCACAATAAAATGTTGAGATTAACTGATACTGATACATTCCAAACCGAATTATCCGAAAAATATCCAAAGCCACCTATCAAGATTTTTTGTTGTAATCTTTAGCAGCGACATGTGTCTACCGCCAGAGATGGAATACATTAAAATAAATTTACGTTATACTGGCCAATGTGGCATGGTATCAGGGAATCAAGAAAGGAGAGTAGGGAGAGGCCGGCAAACAATAGAAGTGGCGCAGGGGATGGGGTACATACATGTCATACAGTACATACAGGAAATACGGGACATACAGACATGCATAAATTGCACGCGAAAGAACATTTGGAGGGTGGCCAGCGTCACTGCCTCCAATTAGGCTCCGCTGACCACCCACAACCTGACAGAGAAGCAGAGCCTGGAGCCAAGGCGAGCCGTGGACGACCGGACACAATCTTGGCTGTGTTGATGTATGTTGTGGTTAAAGCTTGGTACAAATACCGTAGAAAGAAAACTCCAAGGTAAAAAAAACGAAGCGCAATCTATGCGATCAGCTCCGTTTTTGATAAATTTGATAGGTCCCTTCTTACCTATTGAGAAATAACCTATGTGTTTGTGTCATACGAAGCGGGAGATAATGGTATCGTGCAACCCGTAGCTTATAACTTGCGCCTTTGCCGTGTGACTTCACGTTATATCAGTTCCAAATAGGTCAGATGAAGTCAAATCAGATCAATTGGTAAAGTTTGGTGTAATATAAGAAGCGGAATAGTAGCTCGAGGAGCACCGGTGATCATCCACGAGTACAGCTCGTAGCGACACTGGGGTATGAGTTTTGGAAAATAACTGGAGAATAGAGAGACGATGAGGAGTATATGCTGGACAGGTAAGTAAAATAGAGAGACGATGAGGAGTATATGCTGGACAGGTAAGTAAAATAGAGAGACGATGAGGAGTATATGCCGGACAGGTAAGTAAAATAGAGAGACGATGAGGAGTATATGCTGGACAGGTAAGTAAAATAGAGAGACGATGAGGAGTATATGCCGGACAGGTAAGTAAAATAGAGAGACGATGAGGAGTATATGCTGGACAGGTAAGTAAAATAGTGAGACGATGAAGAGTATATGCCGGACAGGTAAGTAAAATTGCGCGACGGAAGTGTGGACACCACATATGTTACAAAGTGGAGTGCGGAGTGGTGAAAGGAAAATATAATTTTGTTCTAATTTGGTGTAACCCAGGCGTAGACGCGCCAGCACCACCTCATTCAAGCGTGTGTGTCGGTGGGCTGAGTGCCATTTGGAGGGTGTAGGCTTGGTACCGTGGCTTGGTACCGTGTGTCGGTGGGCTGAGTGCCATTTGGAGGGTGCAGGCTTGGTACCGTGTGTCGGTGGGCTGAGTGCCATTTGGGGGGTGCAGGCTTGGTACCGTGTGTCGGTGGGCTGAGTGCCATTTGGAGGGTGCAGGCTTGGTACCGTGTGTCGGTGGCTGAGTGCCATTTGCAGGGTGCAGGCTTGGTACCGTGTGTCGGTGGGCTAAGTGCCATTTGGAGGGTGCAGGCCTGGTACCGTGTAAATGTGAGCTGCTGTATCTCCAGCAGGCCTCAATATATCCTTTTCTTCAATGATACGCTGACCAAGAGAGGTCACTGGGGGGGGATACCGGGAGACCGTCAATGGGAGGAAGGTCGATTGCGGAGTGGGCCAGCACGTCCGCTCGCTCGCTCCCTGGGCTGCCCATGTGTCCGGGATCCAGAGCAGGGTCAGCTGAAGGTGTGGCTGGTTGTCGTGGAAGAGGTGTCGAGTAGCGTGGAGTGTAGGGTGTGTGGTGTTGTGTATGGCTGCGAGGGCGTCAACGGAGGAGAGTGAGTCATTGCAGATAGTAGTGGGGTGGCGATGTGTTGTGCAATGGATGTGTTGCAGGCAGGTGAGCATGGCGACTAATTCTGCTGTGTATAACGAATGATGAGGTGTCAATTTAGGTTGAACAATGTCGGGCCCACTGCACCAGGCGGCACCCGTATCATCGTTGGTACGGGAGCCGTCGGTGTAGAAGTATATGTGTTTTGGGTGGGCCTCTTAGTATTCAAAGAATTTGGCTTGTGTTTCCATGGGGAAGAGTATGTTTTTGTGGTGCCAAAATTAATATTTGACCAACAATAGCTATGGACAGTCCTACAATATAGCCATAACAATAGCTATAGTCCTACTGATATTTGGACGCACCATCAATGAAGCGTATGAGCGTACAAGCGTACAAGCGTATGAAGCTTCAGCTGGATTCGTTCCACTCTCTCAATTTCCAGTCATTGTCAAACTTGCATACAAACCAGTCGAGTCAACTACAATCACATTGTTACCATTGAGATTGTGGACATACGAACTATAATTAACTTCAGCAGCCTACCCACCCCACCAGTGGCTTCATGTTTACCAAGGTGCCTACATGCTCAATGTGCGTATATTCAATCTTGATATGGCGCACCCCAGTCCCAGCCTGAACCAACAAGAGCCACACGTGAGCCGAATATATCTGCCGGCTTATGATGCGATGATATAATAACGTCAGCAATGAGCTGCATGCACGCTGTATTGCAATTGTTATTCTTGAAGAATACATAGGTGCTAAGTCATGGCTTGCATCAATTCATAAACTAACCTTATAAAAGTACGCAACACCAACGTCACATGTCTGAAGGGTGGCCATGTAGCAGACACTAGTACGCATGAAATGCCACAGGGAAAAAGAGAGGGGAGGTCGTGCTGATACTAGTTAGCCTGCAAGTTAAAACTATATTTAATATTATCTGAACGAATATATGCTCATCCCTCAATATATTTTGACGAGAAATAACGTAATACCTGGAAATTGTATTCATTTGCATTGTTTCACAACGTAAGCATTGTAGTTTTAATCTCCTAAGTTAAATTTGTTAACGTACTTATCACTAGGATTCCACGAATTACTGGGTCTATATCAAACCATGTAATAGCCCCTATATAGCCCCTAATAATTATAGCCCCTAATAATTCAAAACATCTAGGAATCAAAAGGGCTAAGGGTTCAAATCCTCCAAATTTGGAGATTTGATTCCGCATGGGGAACATTCAAAACTTCTAAGGTTCAAAACATCTAACCGTTCAATTTTTATGGGGAATCAAAGTATCCAAAGACTCAAAAACACGAGCGATCAAAAGCTCTAAGTGTTCAGAACCTCAAAGGTATCAAAACATCGAATCAACACAAACCACCGGCGTTCATACCGTGTAATCCTACAAATGTTCAGAACCTCTAGCCATCGAACCCTCTAAATTATTGGTTTTCAAATTAGTGTTCAAAACCACTAATGTAGAACTTTTTTTCCGGGACGAAGTGCGATATCACTCGGAAAGGTGTCAAGTGAGGGATATTTTATATATTTTCCTAGGGAACTGGGCCGTCTAAATTCGGTCCAGTTCAGTGTGGTTCTCCAAGCTAGGAATCAGTAAAGAATTCGGAGACGCGATCAAGATAGCTTGTGGTTAAGTTGTGTAACTTGTTTAAAGTCTTCAGACACATTTCATAGAAGAGTGTTGCGCAAACGTTTATCAGCAAACTGAAACGGACTACTTTTGCCGTTTAAGATTAAGATAGGTGAAACGACTTTATTTTTAGTTAGGTACGTAGGCACATAATAGTCCTATTTAGGCTCCATGGCGCAGAATGGCAACATATATCAGTATTTTTAAACTTTAGACCTAATGTGGCATTTCACGAAAGCAATATTGTATTAACATTGTTGAACATCATTGTAGGGCGGATCCAGGAATTGTTATCGGGTGGCACATGTGTGGAGGGGCATTGTTCCTTCTAAGGGGCACGGCTGCGAAGGTATCTGGAGGGGCACATTTTCCTGCCGAGAGACGTCCCTGGCTAAGAAATTTGAGGGACGGGTGCACTCCAGTCTTCCAGGAGTGCATTTCCTTCCTTCCAAGGGGATGCCGTTTCCTCTCATTGGGCCCTGGGCCATCACAGTGGACGGTGTACTGCACAGCCCCGGCCCGCCACAGTGGACGGTGTGTCCCGCGGCCCCGGCCCGCCACAGTGGACGGTGTGTCCCGCGGCCCCGGCCCGCCACAGTGGACGGTGTGCTCCGCGACCTTGGGCCACCACAGTGGACGGTGTGCTCTACGGACCTGGCCCGCCACAGTGGACGGTGCTTTCCGCGGCCTTGGTTCGCCGCAGTGGATGCTCCACTCCGCGGCCCTGGTTTGCCGCAGTGGATGATCCACTCCGCGGCCCTCGTCCGCGACAGTGGACGGTGTGTATTCCACGGCCTGGGTCCACCACAGTGGACGATGAGCTCCACGGCCCTGGTCCACCACAGTGGACGATGTGCTCCACGGCCCTGGTCCGCCACAGTGGATAATCCACTCAGTGGCCCTCATCCGCCGCAGTGGACGGTACGCTCCGCGGCCCTAGTCCGTCACGCTAGACGGTGTGCTCCGCGACCCTGGTCAGCCGCAATGGACCGCTCTGGTTCGCCGCAGTGGATGATGTACTCCGCGATCCTCATCTGTCGCAGTGGACGGTGTGCTCCGCGGCTCCGGTTCACCAGTGAACGGTGTGCTCCGCGGCCCCGATCCGCCACAGTGGATGGTGTGATCCGCGGGCCTGGTTCGCCACAGTGGAGAGTGTTCTCAGCCTTGGTCCGTCACGGTTGATGATGTACTCTACGACCCCGGTCCGCCACAGTGAATGGTGTGCTCCGCGACCCCGGTCTGCCACAACGGACGGTGTGCTCCGCTACCACGGTCCGGTACAGTGGATCATATAATCCGCGACCTTGATCCGCCACAGTGGATGAAGTACTACGCGGCCCTAAGGTATTGACGTATCCATATGGTTGCATTAGGAGCGTTAACACGCTGCAGGGTGCAATAGAAAGTAATCCCTGTGGTTGAACGAGAAGCGTTAACACGTTGTAGGGCGCAGTAGAAGTGAATCTCTGTGGTTGCACGAAACGTGTTTACACGTTGTAGGGTGCAGCAGAAGTAAATTTATCGTACCTTTTTTCGATCTTCACAATTGTACACACCACGTCAAGCATCTCACGGCATGAATCTTTGTATCCGACGGCCATATGATCTATATCAACTTAGAACATTGGTGGATCCAGGGGCCTGGAGAGCATGTGTGCAGTGTACATGGTCCCCCGGAGTCTAGAAATAAATTATTCGATGTTTCTGACAATCGCATCAACACATTTTGCACATTCTGGATGGGTCTACGACTAGGTATTGAAACAGTTGCTGCCTCTATCTCCATAAACATGATTATTATCCCTGTTCATCTCACTGCTCTCGCCCAGGAGGAGAGTTATGAAGTTTTGCCATCCTGCCACCAGGTACCGATCAGTCGATGTTGACAAACAACGCAAACATCGTCTGATGCGGGCATAATCTGCGGCGGCGGCGACAAAGACAAAGGCGAAGACATATATGCAGGCCATCCACAATAGACTTGTGGCTATTACAGCCTATTGTCGAGTTATAGCCCTCCGAGATTTCGGGGGGGGGGGGTCATTATCCGCCCCATATATTTTCCGCGGATGGTAAAGAAACAGCGCGCAGCAGCGTTCCAAAATTTGCCTCTTCCCACATGAATTTGACATGATGCAAAACGTTGAGGTCACGTAATCTACGATCACCGAGTGATTCAAGGTCAAGTGAGGTCACCTCCAAGAGTTCAACCAGTCGTCACGCTTTAACAGATAAATATATTTGACTGAAACTGTCAGCGTTTCTTTATCTTTAGCGATGTAACAAAATGCACCAGAGTAATTTTGTTCTTCATTTTTTATGACTTATTTGTGTTGCATATTGGCCCATTGGCGACGAAATCGAAGATTCTGGCTCTAGTAAGCACTCTTTATGAGGGAAAGTTGGCTTAAAATAACGTTTTCCGGTGCTCTCTACCCATTGTAAAAATACAAAATCGCACAATTTGAAAATTCAAACTTGTAAAATTTCCGAAACATAAAATGTTGATTTTTGGGTGGGCCAACATTTTCTGGTCATGATCGATTTCGCCTTCCTTTTCTGATTCCAAATAAAGATTCTTTTTTAAATCTACCCTAAAATGAACTCCCCAGAGCCCAAAAAATGACGTCAGTCGTGGTCCCATAGACCCCTAATGACGTTGCTTTTTGAGGGGGGACATTGGGGGTGGTTTCGGGCCCTACTTGTCGAATGCCTTCCGATGACACCACTTTCGTTTTCATGCAACGCTTAGTTTGGAGATTAGAGAGGGGTCTATAATGACCCCCCCGCCAAGACGGGGTAGTGAGGATCTGACCGGGAAGACAAAGAAGTCCTGGGGTTGAATCAAAGGTCATTAGTAATTAAGTGAAGTCACGGGCACACATTTTTAGGTCCACCACCCAATATCAAGTGACTAGGAATGCTCCCGCCCCCCCCCTCCTATCCAACGACTGCAAGCACCTTACGTTAACAGCATAAAATATACAGTAAAGTCTCAGCACTACAAGCTAAGAGATGGAAAACAAATAAACAAGCATACAATGCTTGTGGTGGAGCAATAAAACTAACAATGAATAATGTTGTAAGTAGTCATAACCATAGGAGGAATATGACTGGCCCTAGATCCATCCTGAAAGAGTTAAGTGCTAAATAATAATGTTAGTAGCAGGTTTGTGACCAGATGGTAGTTGGTACTCCTAATCTGAAATGCATTTTGCTTAGGCTCCTCCCACAATTCCATCCAGCTGAGCATAAACTTGTTGGTGTGTGGAGTGTAGGAGGAATTATGGTTGCGAGCTTTTTCAGCTTCTATATGTATTTAAGCACACACACAAACACGTCCACGCATACGCCCACGCCCATGCACACCCACATCCACATCCACATCCACAGCCACATCCACATCCACACACGCACACGCACACGCACACGCACACGCACACGCACACGCACACGCACACGCACACGCACACGCACACGCACACGCACACGCACACGCACACACACACACACACACACACACACACACACACACACACACACACACACACACACATATATATACACATACACACACATGTGTACTCCCCTGGTATTCAGCATATATAGTGAATGAATAAGAGTCAATTAGTATTTGCTCAATAATTATGTCATAATGTGATTTTTGGGAACGGTCTTAGAAATTGGTATCTCTATAGGCAGGAAATGTTTTGCTATAATAGCATTCCAAAGCTTAGGTCGGAAACCTTCAATGGTGAAGAGACGGTAATTTTTGTTTGAATAGCTGTGTTGGAGGTGGTTTTGCAATCTTGTGGAATATGGTTTGTTCAGCGATTCCGTGAAAAGGGGTCTGACAGAATGAGGCAGATCATAAAGAATCAATTTTTGTATAATAGGCAACATCTGAAGCTTTGCTACGTCTTGAACTTTTTAAAATGTTGTATTTAATACAGATAGGGTATTCAAATTGTGTATTTCTGAATCGTTTCACATTCTGCATGCGCATTTACCAGATCATTTATTTATATAATAAAGAGTAAGGGGCCTAGAATTGAGCCCTGTAGTGCACCCACTTCAATGTTTCTGAAAGCAGAGGTGCTGCTGTTTATTTTGGTAGCTTGTGTTCTTTCTGATAGACATGACTTTATCATTTCGATTGCATTTTCCTTCACACCATATTTGTCCATGTTTGCTCCTAATATTTTATCAGCAGTATCAACTGCCTTTCTCAAATCGAGATAAATTCCATTCAATATTTATTATATTCAATATTTATTATATTCAATATTTATTATATTCAATATTTTCAACATATTCATTATTTTCAAATCCTTTGGTGACCAGGCTCTGTAATAAGAGAAGAGGCATATATGTGGAACTCCCTTTCCAAAAACCAACTTGTTTATCAGAAAGTAGGTGGTGTAGTGTGAAATGCTCCAAGAGTTGTTTGTAGATTATTTTTTCTAATATTTGTTTACGTATATGGAAGAATACTAATTGGTCTGTAGTTTCAAAATGTTGCTGGGTCACCTGTTTTACAACAGCAATATTAAATTGCTTGGGAAAGATCCCACTTTTCAGGTATAAGTTTATGACATGCATTAAGCGTGGTAATATTGACTTACATGATTGTTTAAATATCCTAGAATTCATTCAATCAATTCCTAACCCGACATTTTTAAGGAAGCAACCACTGTATCTAAATTGTTTTCTGTTCCTGCTAATACTACCATTAATATATCTGGGTAGGCATGTATGCATTATAAAGCATTGGTGTTGTTTTCAGGAACCTGTGCTCTCAATTTTGGTGCAATTTCTGTGAAGTATTTTTAAAACCCTTCAGATGTACCTGCATCATTTCTCGAGCAATGTCTGTTTCTATGTTCATTTTTCAGGACTATAATGTTTTGAAGGAGTTTGCCTCAGTATTTGGTTAAGCATTTTTCCATGTCCCTTTTGGATTATTTGGATGCTCGTCAAATTCAGCCTGATAATGAAGTATGTTTGCTCTTCTAATTGTTGTAATCAGTGTTTTTTACTTGTGATATCTTTTCTTGCTTTCCGCAGTTCGATATTTCAGTCTTAGATTCAATAATATCTGCTTGTTATATTTTGATGTGATTGATTGATTGTTTTAAGGTAGCTTTGTTATTTTTGCATTAATTTGTACTTTCAGTTACGTCTAGATTAGTAACCTGAGATTTAGTCTAAAGTATAACTTAAGATGATCTTAGCCTATTAAAATAGACAAACGTAAGAGGAAACAAAAAGGCAAATTCAACTCTCTGCGTTAATGTATCGAATTCGTCTCCAGGTATCGGTAGCTGACACATCCGTCCCGTCCGGCGTACTGGACTCGACTGAAAACTCGACCGGACTCGACACATGAAAATATATATATATATATATCAGTTGTTCATACCAGCGGTAGGCAATGAATCAGCAAATACGATGAAAAGTCAGAAAGTATGATCAGAAGTCAGCAGTACGATAAGAGCAGTCAGTCCAGTCCCACGCACAAATGCCGCCTGAAGGTCTGTTTACACACGGCAGAAACCCGGCAGACTCCCGGCAGAATCGTGACGTTGGCAGGACTGAACAGGACCCGACAGAATCGAGCAGAATCGAGCGGAACCCGACGTCGGCGACGTCCGCATCCTCTGACGTCACAGCATAGGTGGATGACGTCACGCAATGTATTAGCAATAGCGATTATGATTGAGTAGCTTTGTCGACCTCGGCGACGTCGGCGGCAGACAACTTGAAATATTTCAAGTTGTATGTGCTGCGTTCTGCCGTCAGACGCGAGCGTTCGACGTTCTTTTTTGGTTGCTGTTCGGCCTTTCGGGTGACTACATTGGCTCAAATTGAATACTGTGAGTGTTGCGTATGAACATATAGGTGAATAAACTGTGAGGCTCATGCCACTGAATAAGTCTGCTCAGAGGTGGAGCTTTGTTCACTTTTGGTATCGCTGATACAGCACCAATTGCCAAGTTTAACATTAGACCTTTGTTGTTGCATGGAGCGAATGAACTCAACATTTGGCTTGACAACACAACCCATTTTGGAAAGTGGATTCTTTATGTACAACACCCATACGGTTAATGATCAACTTGTTCAAAGTTTGGGTCCTACCCCCACCTTCGCTCGGTTCCTGTGCTCTTGTCCCTCATCCTGGTAGGAATGAGCAGTTCTCGACACTTCAGTTTTCGACACCCTTTTCAGCTCTTTAACAAGATATTTACCTCTGCTTCCCTATTATCGCAACGCATTACCACTTCGTCCATGAAACATTATCATTGACGTGTAAGAGTCCTTCTTGTAGTGACTTAGCACGAAATATCTAGGAATGAATGCAATCTTGCTACTATTGTGAGTGGTACCACGTGAGTCAATTAGTGCTGCAGCGGATCATTTGTAGCGCAGTAAACAAGCATCCGAGACGCTTCGTGGCGCATTGGATTGATGACGTCAGCCTGCTTGTATTGGCAGAATAAAACGTGACGTTAGAGTCTGCCGCCTGCTATTTTCTGCCGCGGCCTGCTAATTTCTGCCGCTATCTGCCAGTTTCTGCTGCCGACGTCGCGAACGTCAGGTCTGCCGAGGAAATATTCTGCCACAATTTTGTCACGTGCAAACAGGCCTTAAGGCGGCGATTGAACAGAGGAACTGGCAGTCGCTTCAGCTCGTGCGGCAGCTCGTTATACAGGGAGCCCGAGAGAAAAAAAAACGGTGCCTGCCCATCTCCGTCCGCGATCTGGGTACGTACAGGTCCCGGTCCGGACGGATATAGCGGTCATGATGCTCGGCTACTGTGGTAATGCTACCGGCTAATGAAGCCGACTCCTGCAGATGGCCCACCTTGTGAAGCTTGCACAGCGTGTGGTGTGAGACACCGCGCTCATCCAAGTTATCCGCGCTCATCCAGCCAAAGCGCTCTAACAGATCCGTGACATGGCCAAACTTAGTTCGTCCGAAAATAACTTTGCGTCATAGTATTTTTGTAATCCGTGATATGTTATTTTGGGTACTATTACCATACACCGAAATGCAGCACCGAATCTGAGTGAAGACCAAGGCATTGACGAGCACCGAAATGACAGCTGGTGGCAGGCAGCATCTGAAATGTGACAAACAGCCCAAAGCTCCAAAACTTCATCTGGTAATGTTAAAAGCATACGAGTCCCAGCTTAGGGTGCGTCAAAAGTGAGTCCTAGGCTTTTTACATCCGAACCGGGGAGCAAATGTTGATCGCGAAACGCTACCGTGAAGATGGGAAGATGGTGGCAGAACATTTTGTTGGCTGCCAAAGACCATAAGCTGGGTTTTGTCCGCATTTACTTTTAGACCGTCTCGGCGTAACCAAATGTGAAGGGAGGACAGGACGTGATCCAACTCGGCAGCGACACTTTGGATGCGAATTTTGTTTCCGGTGACCAAAATGTGTGTCATCTGCATACTGAACGACTACTGCGCCAACAGCGAACAGACTGAGATCGTTGGCGAAGACGCCGAAGAGTAATGGGTCGAGAGACGAGCCTTGAAAAACTCCTATGTTGTTAGGAAGTGGCAAAGTTTGTATGCTGCAACCCATATTGTCAGTAACGCTGATACTTTGGGTATGATGTCGGAGATAGGCCGAAAACCATGACGCATCGATACCGTGCTTGCTTAATTTGGTCAAGAGTTATTAATGGTCAATCACATCAAAGCATTTGCTCAAGACCAGGAGGAAAAGGAGGGAATCTCACCACGATCATTAGCTAATAGGATCTGATCGGATAAGGATATCAGCGAGGTCTCCGTGGAGTGACGGGGGCGGAAACCGTGCGGTGTAGGAGAGAGGAGATGGTTGTTGGATAGGTAAGCGTAGAGCTGCTAGTGGACTACACATTCCACAATGTTGGCAATGACCGAGACAATAGAGATGGATCGGTAGTTGGATTGGCTGGTAGGATCACCGAAATTAAAGATGAGATAAACTAAGGAGTGCTTCTAGAACATGGGGACGTCGACAGTGGTAAGACTGGAGTTGACCAAATACAGAAGCACACTGCCAATGGCGTCAAAGCTCAGCCTCATCACACCCCCCGCTGATGCCGTCCCCACCGCAGTAGGAAGAGCTGTTCATGCCAAACACGATGACACGCAGCTCGGAAGGGACAGTGACACTAGGCAGAATGCACAGGCACCTACTCGCGGCAAACGGCAGGCCAGGCTCGGGGAAGTACCCTAACGAGAAACCTCGTCAGCAATGCGTGATCCAACACCTACAAAATAATCGTTCAGCTGATCAAGCGTAATGTCGGGAGCCTTTCGATAGCCCTTGGGAGCCCTTGATGCCCTTCGATAGCCTTTTATTTTTCGGGAGCCCTTGGCCTCGCTTACGGTGGACCGAATGCACCACCACATGGTGGTGGTCATCCGCTCTGACGTGGGCATCACGTGCGGCGACTTCCTGCGAACCTTCTCACTAGTGCTGGCCGTAGTTCTCTATGACTATTTGTGCACCTCTACCGTCCAGCAGTGGCACTTGACATTTCCGGACGCCTCCATGCACCTCCAGGCTCACATGCGGCCGGCGGTACACGCCGCCCAATGCTATAACTGCGCACGTACGAGTGGTGCGGTATGGCAGAGCCGTCTGCTCCAGCTGATGTGGGGCTCAGCTGCTAAATGGGACGGAGCTCTTGCCATCAGCGCTTGTTTTCGTGCGGATCGGCGATAGCCTCGGGGATGCGCCATTGTGGCGGCAGTGCTGAAAGCCGCTTCCATTACTGCGGCAGGCCGGACGGCGCCAGGTGGCCACAATGCAGTCGGAACTGACCTCTAATTGCGGAAGGCCGGATGATGTCACATGGCCACACAACATTGGAAACTGCCCTTAAGCTGCTCGCACGCGCAGCGTGTAGCCAATTTCCCAGGTCGACTACCGTCAATATACATTCATCAACTGGTTCGGGCGCGATTGTCAGCACCCGTCAATATTCTCACGCGAGCGCGACTGAAAAAAAAATCCAAGTAGCATTTGAGTGTTAAACCCGTAATCTTTCTGTTGGCCGAACGGTGGGAGATAATGTGACTGGTGATCCATCTACCACGTAATATTCAAGCTAGTTCGTGAGGCGTCAGACGCAATGTTAATGCGGAAATTAGGGATCTCCAATAAATAAAGATAATAGGTAGGTTCTGATGCCATTCAAGATCTCTGAAAGATGCATCCGCGACAAGCGCGCACGGATACCCACTAGTTGATGCGCGAAAAAATATAGTTCGAATTTATGAGACTCTGTCTCTGTAAAATATGATGCGAGGGACATTTATTAATGTTAGCTTACCTCAAAATGTCAATTTCATTGCCACTTATACTGATATAGTGCACATATTGTTGCCTTGCGCATTGTCTTCTGGAACTATATTCTGATATTCATATACCATAGGCGGTGGGCCGCCGGCGGCGTCAACCGTGGCTCGCCGTCGATTCCCCGCCACTCAGGATATGGCGGGACGCCAAACCATTCCCTGAACGTAATGGCCCCAACCCCAAAGTTGCACACATATTTTCATATTTGAGGCGATAAGCGATGTGCCTGGCATGATTTCCGTTTCCATTAAAATGTAGGCCGACATGCTCCCTCGATATTGCTTAAGAACATTACGCTCATGGGCGTTGAATGGAAAGAATGCATCTACAACCGTGAATTTTGACGTGACAAAGTCGATGTTGCTTGGTATTGATTAAGGCTGGAATTTTCTTTTTTGTCGTGCCGCTCGGATCCTCTGGGTAGCAAATGTCAACGCTTGACGCGCATCGAGCCGTGCCAGAACCTCAATATTGTCTGAAAGCTCCATGTCAAAATGTGAGAAATGACATGGTTAGATGGGCACGGAAATAGTCCAGTTAGCATCAGAAGGCAACTGATTTATGCCGGTTTATTACAGACCATTGGAAGTTAATTCGCTAATGTATAGCACCTGATATATAATTTAAATGGATTAAATGTGTCACATGTGTATTAATCATGGCAAGCCTCCTCTGGTTCCTTCACAACTCCACCACTGGAGGGACGCTGCCATTATTATGTTGTGCATGACGCCTGGCGTTCGATCGTCTCAATGACAAGATGAAAACATTATATATAATATTTTTTATTTATGGCTTTCGAACTGTACAACCCAAAGGAAGAAAGATAATAAAATGTGCTCCGAACCGCTACCGCTATTGTGTAGCACCTTCTACCAGCGTTTCCCAGTCCTGGTCCGCTACCGCTACCGTGCAGCACCTGTATCCAGTGTTTCTCACCACTGGTCCGCTACCGCTACCGTGCAGCACCTGTAACCAGTGTTTCCCAACACTGGTCCGCTACCGCTACAGTGCAGCACCTGTTACCAGTGTTTCCCAGCACTGGTCCGCTACCGCTACCGTGCAGCACCTGTTACCAGTGTTTCCCAGCACTGGTCTGCTACCGTGCAGCACCTGCCACCAGTGATGAAAAGTGAGCCAGCAGGCAAATGCCTAGCTGCTCAATTGATCTGATTGCATTACTAGCGTCATAAGTGAAGGTAAAGTTTGAAACGACACCATCATGCCCTCGGGATGAAAAAAAACCTTGAATCACTATGGCCCCCAAAACAGTTATACCTTAAATAACTGACAATTCGGATCAGTAGAATTACTTGCTCATATCAGGGCATCACAAGGTCACTTTGTCACAGTGATGATGTTGATGATGAATTCACTGTTGTGGTAGAGGGTCATCACCCGACCACTTTGTCACATTTGGTGACCTGGTACATATGGAGGGCAGTGAGAACACACATCACCAGTGCAGACATCCACTGCGACGGCATCCAGGACGTGGATGGCGCGGTGAAAAAAGACCCGTTTCACCTCGTTGCATGAATAACCCTGAAGCCACTGTCAGGGAACCATTATCTCTGCAGCCCAATGTCTAATGCATCTTCCTCGTAATCGTACGGATTAACGTTCAAATTGTGTTACGTCCGAAAGCCCCGAGCTTCAGCTGCGAGCACTGGATGCGAGGGTGGCAACAAGATGTGATGCGAGAGGATGGCAACAAGACGTGATGCGAGAGGATGGCAACAAGACGTGATGCGAGAGGATGGCAACAAGACGTGATGCGAGAGGATGGCAACAAGACGTGATGCGAGGGGATGGCAACAAGACGTGGTGCGAGAGGGTGGCAACAAGACGTGGTCTGTGCAGCTGAATGCGTCGGAAACTGGCCCACGCTTCAGCTCCAGAAACATATTTGTTTAGGCAGTGGTGAATTGGTAATCAAGTCAGTAATGATGTAAATGATCAGGCAGTAACACCGGTAACACGCGCCAGGTATGGGCAGTCATCATCACCACATAATTGTCAAACATCCAAAGCGCCAATCTCGCCATTCCATGCGAGAAAGAAAGAGCACCGCGTCAGTGGGCTGCTTACCGGGTGAGTGGACGGTCCAGCACTCACCTGATGGGATCGCTCGGGTGCGTCGCGGGTTGAGAAGACGGATACGGAGCCAGAGATCACCACGTACCAGTTGGTGCCTCGGTCACCCTGGCGAAACACTGCATCCCCAACTACGTCAACATGCCATTCGCATTACATACTGAGAGCACGGTGAGACTATGGTGTCAGTTATACAGCGAATATCACCACTGAGATCCGCTCTCGGACGGTTTGCAGTATCACATACATCTTCCTCTCCGGCATTGATGGAAGACACATTATGAAGCAAATACCAATGTTGGTTCAACGCGCACATCCATTATACTCCGTGCCACATTCATTACTGTAGGCAAGTCTCTGTTTGCCTGGCAGTGATAGCCTAGATTTTCCTTGTTTGTGCGATAGCTGGTCGTCAACTTCAATAGCTTCGCTCGATCTCCAGTTCTCAAATCCACGAGCCGTTCTTCAAAGTCACCAGCTGTTAGTGACGTTGTATTGATCGGGCTGATTGATGAACCAAATGGTGAGAACATGGGCAACAGTCAATAGTCCAACAGTGATACCAAAATCAACAAACGTTCCAGCCTCCAAATCTACAGGCAGTTATGACTGACAGCGACGAACAACCGTCCAACCGAGCCACCAAACGTCCCAGCGCCCACTGGCGGATCCGGAATAGCCCATGGCCCATGGCCGGAATGGCCCCAAGCGCTTCAAAGGGGGAGGGGGGCTATAGTGTCTTTTGCCCCCCCCCCAACCAACAAAAGTAAACTAAATTAAAATGCAGTAACCTTTGCTGATGTTAAAAAATAGCGTTCCGGGTGATATAATCTCCAATTTTAAAGGTATTTTGTTGTAATTGTTTGAAAGCACAATATGGTAGCATAGTAGATTCTGACACATCGAGGGTTCTATGCTGTTGAAGTTCTGCTTACAGCAAGAGATGACGAAATCAGCAGTTTCATTATTCCTTCGTCAGATAGGTTCATGAAGTTTGTTTAGCCAGTAACGGGCAAGCGGACCCAGTGAGCCAGATTTCGAAAGCGGAATTTGAACAGGATGCTTTGTGCGAGTGACCAGTTGAGCCCAGTTGAGCCCAGTTGAGCAGCATGTTTCGTATGTTGGTGTTGGGGCAAGGCCTTATAGCCATATAGGTGTTGGGGTTGCTAAGATGAAGAGACAGGTTACATTGACTGATTTTTTAAAGAAGAATAGCAAGAGGAGGTATGTATTTATATCCTGAAAAAGAGATAACTGGTGGGTTTGCATGTAGGGGAGTTCGGGTGGTAGGCAAAGTGGGAAACGTACTTTCCGGGTTGGGTGTCGGAGTGCATACCGATTTCTTCCGGAGTACATTTTCATGGACATTATTTTTATGCATGGAATCTGTTTACCAGTAACCGACCGGAAAAACCTAAATCAGTACCTACATAATATGCATAAGTAATATCATTCTCATTTTTGGTCAAATCAAATGCCAAAACATACGAACAAAGAAGTGAACAATGGATGGCACCGCCCGGCAGTGACCCGTAATAATCAGCACTGTTTCGTTTCTTATAGCTCACAGGAGAAATGCGTTTTCCTTTCACTGTTGGTCTCAGTACAAGGCTAGCCATATGCAAAACAAACAAAAATACTTCACACTTAACCCTCAGCTAAGAGCGCATACCTACCTACGCAGCCAATTTCCCACGTAATACAAACGCAACTCCGCTACCGCACACGCCACAGATGGATGTGATCAAAGCAAAGTATCAGTCAAGGTCTTGTGTTTACTGTTAACTTGTGTGGACACTGTTAACCTTGTGTTCAAAGTTGCTAATGGTTATGACGTCATGTACAAATACCTTGCATTGATTGGTTGACAGACAGATTTCAGAACAGAAAGCGCTAACGCAGCCAATTCTGATCGGTGGCCTCCGGGACGGGTCTGTATCGTAACCCCTAATGTATCATAACCTCTAATGTGTCATAACCTCAAATGTATCATAACCTCTAATGTGTCATAACCTCTAATGTATCATAACCCCTAATGTATAATAACTTCAAATGTATCATAACCTCAAATGTATCATAACCTCTAATGTGTCATAACCTCTAATGTATCAACCTCAAGTGTATCATAACCTCAAATGTATCATAACCTCAAACGTACCATAAACTCTAATGTGTCATAACCCCTAATATCAGCTGACGATGGAGAAATGTGGCGTGCGATTTTGGCCCGTACTAAATCAGAACAGGTCTCAGCTTACGGAAAACCATTGCGAAAAAGAAATGAACTTGAAGTATGCCGTATCCTCGCTAGGTGGCAACATGCTATTTTATTTGCACCATGATTGTTTTCAATAACCAAAACTATTGTGTGTGTGTGTGTGTGTGTGTGTGCAATTTTATAGTTCATTGATGATCAAAGAGGTTTCCGAATAAATGATGACCTAAGGCATGATTTATTGATGCATTGCTTTATTTACGGCCATGCAATGGCTACAGACCAACACGTTAGTTCATGCACTTTTTGTGTAGTGCGATAAGTGCTGCCAAATTTGATGTTTTCCTACATCTGAAGGTTTTTCCGTTTTGCCAATCTGGCAATGATTTTCACATTGGGAGCGCTAGTCTTGTGTGTTCAAATGACGATGTCAATCACGGCGCACCTGAGACAGACTGGCTTTGGGTGTTTTCGCAGTCCACATCACGTAGATTCTGTCTCGCTCGTGTTCGCAGCAGGACAGTCAGCGCCCAGAAAGGTGACGTCATAATTATTTCGATCAATGCGGTTCTCGCGGCTGTTGTACCAGCGATCGCAAGGGCCGCGAAAGTAATACAATTCAACTCCGCGCTGTGCGGCATTGTAGCGGGATCGAACGCAGGATATCTTCCACATATCTTTAACATGTAGATTGCAAGGAATACACCCAGTTGTCTAACGGCGTATTACCTTGCATTAGGCTTTCTACTTATTAGTTGTCTTCGGGTTGGCGAGAGCCTATTGGCTGGGCCTGTAGGTCCCGATCAGATCACATAATACCTATGCAGGTTAGGCTGCTACAGTAGGCTTACAGTAGGCTAGGCTGGGCAGGCGCCCTCTGCGTGCGTGAGCGCCGTAACAACACAGTGGCTGAGTGGTCGCTGCAGCCGCCTGCCCAGAGCTCCAGGAGGCTGGACGTGAACCTGACGCGCCAGACGCCAGGTCCCATCGGGCAGGCGAGGACCGTACCATCGGATATAGCAGCATTCATGTTGTTTTTTTGCAAGACGGCGTGATCGACCTGACTCTAAAACATACCAACGAAAAACTGCTGGAGGAGAAGGCAAAGTATGAAAGGACCACAAAAGATCCGGACTCATTGTCATCTCCAGACGTACGCTCCAGTGACACTTCGAGGACTTAAAAAAGTGGGCTGATCAATGGCAGATGTCTTTCAACTATGACAAGTGTAAGGTTATGCATCTGGGGTCTGGAGGTGAGACTTTCAGATATACAATAGGAGGGAGGGAACTGGATGTTATTGAAGAGGAAATGGACTTAGGTGTGTTGGTTTCAAAAGACCTGAAAGCAGAAAAACAATGTAGCTCAGCTAGGAACAGGGCACTCAGAATGCTGGGACTCATTAATAGAAGTGTGATATATAAGAGCAAGGAAGTCATGAAAAACTGTACTTAGCATACATGCGACCACACTTGGAATATTCTGTACAAGTTTGGAGCCCCTACCTAGAAAAAGATGTAGGTAAGTTAGAAAGAGTGCAGCGCAAAGCAACTAGACTCAACAGTGGAATAGGTAACTTAGAATATGGAGAAAGGCTTGTGGCATTAGATATGTACTCACTCAGGTATAGGAGATTAACACCCGCACGTCCGGGGGGGGGGAAGATATCTGTCCCCCCCCCCTGCGGTTTTTCCTACTTTACCGCCATACTAATCGGGTTAGCAAGGCCAAACCTCGCATGGCTGCTCATTGGTCTTTTCCGCATATCCTCAGAAATGTTTGACCCTGGGTCTTCTCAAGTCAGGTCACCAGGTCATGCGAAGTGACCCAACATCCCTCGGAGTTCTAAGTGGCATCACTCCCACAATAAATGGGCGATTGATTTAAAACTTATATTACGTCATGATCTTGTCAAGGACTATAATATGTATATCACGGTTTTTTGTAGCATTGACCTGAGGTCAGGTCGCGGCCATGGCTTCCCCATTATAGGCCTACGGTAAAATATACAAATGTTTCCTGGTTACATATTTGCTCTCGGAATGACCTCCAACGGTTATGGCTTGTAGTTCAAAGCTATTCTCAATGTCACCACTGACATTTTTGCTCAGTGACATCACCAAGGTCAGCTGAGGTCACCTGGAATCACTAGCACATTTCTGCGCATTATATCGAACTGCATTGAGCTAGAAGGCTGAAATTACCATTATTGTGCTTGTATCGCCAAGACGTGTCGATTGATATATTACATGACCTCCCTAGTCTACCCCATGACCTTGACCTGAGGTCATAGTTTCGGCGACCCATCTGTTGACATGACCTTAAATTACACAGCGTATGTCGATAGCACATTTCAAGGGCTGTCGAATAGCGTTTACAGTTTGCTTCTATCTGTTACAGGTCCTGAGATATGTGCCAATATCTGAGGGTCCCACCCGATCTGGTCGAATTTGACATATGATGACCCAGTGACCTAAATATTGAGCTGAGCGAGAAAATGACCGAAATACTTTCGATAGAGCTCGTCGCCAGATATCCAAAGCCGTTTTCCGTTTGTCGCTACCTAGCATAGTTCTGGAGATCTTAGGGGGGGCAAACATCTGCCCCCCCCCGACATGCTAAGTTGGCGCGGACCGCCGGACGTGCGAATTTTAAGGGCGGACATGATTGCAATGTGCAAAATTGTCAAAGGACTAGATCAGGTCAATTTAAATGGTGCTCTTCAGTTTAGAGTAGCACACAGGGGTCATCAATTCAGGTTAGACAAGTTGACGTGTAGGACAGCTAAGCGACAACAGGTCTTCAGTCAAAGGGTTGTTGATCAGTGGAATGGGCTGCCTGTTGATGTTGTGGGGAGTTCCTCATTGAATGTATTTAAAAGTAGGGTGGACAAATTTTTTAGACAGGAAAAATCTTGTTTTTGAGTTCTAATTTGTGATGGATGGGGTGATATTTATGTTAGGTAAGTGTGCACGGCACAGACCCCTTTAAGCAGGCATGGTTGCAGTTGGAAAATTATTGATATCGCATTCAATCCACATGTGTTGAGAGGGGTCAGGGGAATAGGGCTGGATAGCTAGGGTAGATAGGCATTGATAGGTGTGTGGGATATTGTTGGACTGGTTTCTTCAGCACCACGATGGGAGGAGCTTGTAATTGTGAGGATGCTATGCAATAGCAAGTGAATGGTGCTAGATAGGCTGGGATATATAGCTTCCTAGGAACTTGGGGTAAGGGATTGATTGGGATGAGAGTATGTACATTTCTAGTACTCTTTCTAGATAGGCTTAACCCAGATGGGCCCCTGTGGCTCTTATTAAGCCTTAACACTTTATGACTTTATGACTTTATGACACGCTCAGAACTGATGGCTTTTGTCGGCCTCTCTCTGCTCATCCCCCTCAACTCTATTTGCTTTCGTGCCATATGCTGACAAATGCGCGTCATCAAGAAAGAACCAGGGACGGCAGCACGGCTTTGGGAAGCCCAGCTGAGTTCCATGGTTTAAAAACCATTTAAGTGACTCATCTTTCCATATCTTTCGAAATTGGAATACTATTTGCATTCATGTTTGCATAGCCTTTCATAATATATTTTGCTAACTACATCCACAACCGAAGCTGAAATGAAATGGAGCTGTTTGAAATATTTGCCGACTTGATGGACGTCAGGAAGGCTGTTTGCAAGAAGTTAAATTCGCCAACTTTGCTTTTAATGTGTTGGTTGGTTATTGGTTTTACGACACGTCGACCGTTGAGTCATATAGCGTCGCCAATCTCTCACGCCGATTGGTCGCGGGCGAAGAGTAGCAACAGGTGAGATTCGAACCCACAATCTTTCGATTGTGAGACGAGCATCTAACCCCTAGACCACCCGTCCCCTGCTTTTAATGTGTGAATAAATTGCTTAATCTTTCCTCCGGTGTCAGAGCAGTGGTCATAGGCAGAACTGAAAGGTCTTGAAAAAAGTGTTACTATGGTCTGAAAATGATTTTTGGCAACAAAGCCAAAAATAATTGTAGAATTTTGGGTACCAAAAGAATAAAGTGGCCAAAATCCGAGCAGTTTTTTAGGGGTTGGGGTTGCAGTGGTGACTTTTTCTGCTTCACCCCGCTGGTACCTCGGACCACCCCTGAAACATGCCAGGCGATAACATGCCTCAGGGTGAGTTCGATCGATTAGATACACTGGATACTGGAATCGCTACTTCAGGTCATACTGGACAGCGAAATAACAAACGGTGGAAATAACCCAATGTGGTAAAAAGGTCAGTCCCGTGAAGAGTTGTACTATAAGAGCATCCACATGGGACGTCGATATTTGGAAACTCCAGCTTTTCCATCACACGACATGCGCTTTTTCCATTACACAAACCGCAGATTCAGCGCAGCATGCAGCAGACCGGCCAGGTTCAGCGTAGCATGCAGCAGACCGGCCAGGTTCAACGTAGCATGCAGCAGACCGAACAGGTTCAGCGTAGCATGCAGCAGACCGAACAGGTTCAGCGTAGCATGCAGCAGACCGAACAGGTTCAGCGTAGCATGCAGCAGACCGAACAGGTTCAGCGTAGCATGCAGCAGACCGGCCAGGTTCAACGTAGCATGCAGCAGACCGGCCAGGTTCAACGTAGCATGCAGCAGACCGGCCAGGTTCAACGTAGCATGCAGCAGACCGGCCAGGTTCAACGTAGCATGCAGCAGACCGGCCAGGTTCAGCGCAGCATGCAGCAGACCAGCTCGACGAACGCCAGCGGCCCGTAAAAGGACCTGGTAGTCACCAACACAGCCGGGAACTACAACAAGCCTCTAGCCAGAGTAAACACGTGACTAGAAATTAAGTTCGATGTTGCGTTCATGGTCATCAAACAACACTCTAGCAGTCTCATATGGTGCCACAACGCACCATAAGCCAGCGTGCCCATACTCATAGATGCTACAAAAACGTTTTGGTGTGCTTTGTTGCTTGGTGTGCTTCGACCTAGGACCTTGTAGCAGCATGAGGTAGCCTCCATGTGGTTTTACGAAATGCCACCAAATGATCGGTTACTGGTGGCTTTTCGTGCACTCTACAGCTCGCATGTATCGACGTCGATCTCGTGGTCTGTGCCTCGGAGCATGATGGGCACTTCCGCCGCGCACGATTACGTGAGCTCTAAAGGATTCATGCCATATATAATGCATAATGGTCCATATATACCATATATAATAGGCCTCCCGTCATTCGGCCGCCGGAAAACATCACGGGCCCTGTCGGGTGCATCTCCTAAGTTCTGTGGACGTCTGTCAACAATTATGTGTTTCCTGGTCTGGGAGCCTGGAGAACATATTAGGACCTTATGTCGTGTGTTGAGGCCTCCTGGCTTCCGGCCATCTCGTGAACTCCCGTCCGGCTCCCTCGAGCATCCCGTGCGGTCTAATGGCTCCAGGACATGGATTCTCTGCAGTTTCTTTCCTTCCGGTAATAAAGCATAATTTTATATCCTAACATTGATTCGAAGGTGACAGTTCTGGCAATCATCTTGCTTTGCCGGAAATACCGGGCTTCTGCAAACGGAAAGTATTATCCATGCTTCCTTGTAGGTAAAGAACTGAAGTTTATTCATACCTTGTAGAGAAGTAGGTAAGAAATTATTTTTTTTTAATATAATGTGAGGTCAATGTTTTCCTTTGAGGATGAAACACGATTCTCAAGAGTGCATTTCAATACTCACTTTGCATCTGGTATAAATCACTTGAATTAACTGACACTTTATAGGTAGTCACTAGTTTGATATTTAGTATCTATCACGCCGTATATTTTCGCTTCAGAAAATGAGACATTGTTTCGAATTCCCCCGAGATATATTGTATTAACATTCTCTAAAGAACTTTGCCACATACCATGCATGTTCCCTTATTCTTGGCATGTTGGTCTGATCATGCATTTTATGCATTTTAGCTTGTTTGGAAGGCAGGGGGCGGATCTTGGGATGGGGGTCACATGGGTCGTGGCTACCCCAAGAGGCCGATTTTGGTCAACGTTTGTACTAAAGTGGCATTTTCTCCAGATCTAAGAGCATTCTTTAAAATATGAATATTGTATTAAACAGACCTGACACATCCTAGCTGTTGCAATCTAATGAGTTTTGGAAATCATGGCGGTTTTTTAAATTCTTTTTTATTCTTCCCTCACCCAGCCAGGATTCTGGGAAATCCGACCCTGTTGGAGAGCATTATGTAGGTACCGTCATCGGATGAATTGAGGTTAAAAATGTACTGAGCTTCCAAGTGGATTATGAATAAAGCATTGGTATGGCATCAGACATCATTGGTGGGACAAATATTACCATTGGTGTGTCAAGCACCACACCAGAAGTATACAAAATGACGTCCTTGCTGAATAATGAATCATATCCAGGCTGGAAATGGGCTTCATGTCGTGCAGGTTTCATGCTGCACCCCGCTGCCGCTCAACAGCCTTGTTGGAACAACTCAAGGCGCCACCTTTTCAGCCGAAATTCTGCTGCTCCCTCGGATGCCACCCTGGCCGATCTGGAATATGATAGAGAAATGCTATTTTCCCATTGGGCGATTGCATGCTTTCAGATAGTGGATAACCATGAGCAACTACGCCAGATTCTTGCCTCGTCTATGCAGCCACCTTATGTTCCTGTTGCAAAAGCACAAAATGGCATTCTGGGTACTTCTGTTTTTTTTTTTATACAAAACTACATTCAAAAGCCACGTAATGACATGATATCAATCAATCCGCAAGCAGTAGATTAGTGAACCTAAATTTACCAGCAATTACATACGTTCCATACAATTTATACGTTCAAAAATGTCAACCGGTTGCTGTCGTGGAACACAAACAAGTTGGCGTGAATGAGGTGGGCATGCTGGGCATGGCTTTTCAACGCGAGTAAACATTTCAAGCCAGGTTTCCGGCGACTGACGACGTGGCCAATATACAGCGCGTAGCAGAGAACACAGATCTCCGGGAAGTCAAGTTTCCGGCGAATGACAACGTAGCTACTACACTGCGCGTAGCAGAGATCACAGATCTCCGGGAAGAGGAGGGCGGAAGCCATCCTGTGCGGGTTGTCCATGCAATGCCATGGTTAAAATTACAGACAATCGGAGATGAGGAGCCCTTGGTCTGGTTCTCTGCTCCCACTCCGGTGCTACCACAAGAGCATCTTTGTCCCTACGAGCGCCAGAACCACTGCTCACCGTCGGGAAAATGGCGTCCCTATAGAATATCCAATCGATCAGAACGGACTTAGTGCGTTCAGTGGATGGAGGGTGAGATTGGAGGGTTCCGGCCCCTGGAGAATCAGTCGACCACAGCCGAACCTCAGACGAGGCTGGCGAACTCCGTCCCGCTGTAAACACCCCAAGGTGCGTCCACTGTTGACGACGTGGACCTCAGACGAGGCTGGCGAACTCCGTCCCGCTGTAAACACCTCAAGGTGCGTCCACTGTTGTCGACGTGGACCCCAGACGAGGCAGGCGGGCTCCGTCCCGCTGTAAACACCCCAAGGTGCGTCCACTGTTGACGACGTGGACCTCAGACGAGGCTGGCGAACTCCGTCCCACTGTAAACACCCCAAGGTGCGTCCACTGTTGACGACGTGGACCTCAGACGAGGCTGGCGAACTCCGTCCCACTGTAAACACCCCAAGGTGCGTCCACTGTTGACGACGTGGACCCCAGACGAGGCAGGCGGGCTCCGTCACGCTGTAAACACCCCAAGGTCGTTGACGTCGACCTCAATGTGCGTCAACTGTCGTCGACGTACTTGACGCATAAGACAAACCAATTGAACCCCTGGCAGAAGTGGAATACAGAGAGCACCTGCACACGCTCGCAGCAGTCTATTATAGTCAAAAACATCACCGGCATAAGGCTTGGGGGTGTTGGGCAAGCGAGTATAAGAGGCATGCTAGGGGCCACATGCTGCAGACACATGATCGGGCATAATATTTCGGCAGGAAACTTGTGGAACGACCGCAAATTGGCCTGTTCGTAAAGCCTCTTGCGCAACTGTGGCATCCATATTGCCTTGCTGCGTCCAATTGTGGCGGATGTGCAAGATGTCCAACAGTGAGCAAAACGTATTTCGACAATTCGCCACCGTGCATTTCACATGTGTTCCATATCCGGCGGAGAAGCACCACTGCGGAAGCAGTACATCCAATATCGGCAGGTGTGCATTGAAGCAATCTAATTCAGCCGGCATTTGCTACAATACTGCCGAAATCAGCCACACCTGTCGAATATGGTGCAAGTACTAAAACTTACATAAACCGTGCCGAATATTGCTGATTTAGCGCGCGTGTCACACTGTACCAAGGTCCTGTCTGTCTCACCGCCTCCATGTTCCGTGTACGCCGCATACAAACGTTCTGCACCGCACCATCCAACGGACTAGCAGGCAGTGGCCCGGCCTCGGGACGCGCAGGTCACGTGGCATGACGACCTAACCACGTGATCGGCAGCTAGTTGGCTGGCATCGAGGTGCTAATGGCTGGACGATGCCTTCCAAATTACCTCATACACCTCTTCTTTGAACAAAATATGCAAGCACGTCAAAGAAAGCAATGTGGTGAAAGCTTCTAAAGATCAGAATTAAAGGATTAGACCTATTCGGAATAGATATTGATAATTTGACGCGCAAAATAAAACAAAACGTGTTCGGGTGAGGTTCTGATCGGAGCTCGCACAGATTGACTTTTCTCGCATATGCACGAGGATAGACTCGTTTCGTCTCTGCCGTCGCTAGTAAATAAGCGAATATTCAATGGCCTTCTTACCGCACGAGCGACCGGGAAGCGCCAGCTAGGCTACTTCCGTGTATACACGACAAATGTTCATATTGGTGACCCGACACGACCTGATCCGACTCGACCCGAACCGATCGGACGTGTCTCGGCCCGATCAGACCTGTCATATTGGTGACCCGACACGACCTGATCCGACTCGACTGGAACCGATCGGACGTGTCGCGGTCCGATCAGATCTGTCAGACGGCCACCCGACCTACGGCCACCCCAGCTTAGAACCTTAATCCCTCCTTCCAGTCCAATCCTCACATCCCGTCTCGGGGGAGGGGGGGGGCTTAAGGGACACCCGTCTACTTCTAACTAAGCGTTGCATGAAAATGGACGGGGTACCATCGGAATACCATCGAAAAACCCTCGACGAATAGATCCGGAAATGCGTTAGTTTTTATTTGTTGATAATTTTGAACATCAAAATGGCCGCCGGCCTCGTGGTGCTACATCATATCGCGTGACCCGCGTGCCCCGGGGCCGATCGACCGGCCAACTGCATGGCAGTGTAATGGATCGTGTCGCGCTAGACGTGCCATGAACTGGGTGGAAAACGGCGAACAGAAAGGACGAGTAATTCCTCTACAATTCTGTTTTGCCCATTCAAGTGTGAGATACGCATAGAATACTCGTCAAACGTGTGCAATGTCGGCAAGAGTGCATGCAATCACCGCTAAGGTGGACCTTACAGGCTTCCTTATGTAGTCCAAGTCCCAATGCTTCACGCCCATTTCGATGCAGTACGCTGACACGATTTGGCCCGCTTGGTCAACACAGAGCAAAGTCCCCTCCCTAAGTGTAGTGATATCCAGCGGCATTGTTTGCCTTTTGACCTCAATCACAAGGTTGCGTGTGAGGCGCCGTTTGTTCTTCGGCCACTCACATAGTGTAGTTCAATCGTGGAAGAGGTGTGCGGAACACCACAGAGGTTCCCAAAAATGTGCTGTGAGGGAATGGTCAACCATTTTCACGAACAATGGACTTAGTACCTGCAAGTTGTGCTACAATTTAGCTGTCCCAAGAGAAGTGTGAATCTATACTTGCACAAATAGCTGGAACAACTGAGAACTACGCAGCGGGCCTCGGTGAAATCAGCTTTTACAGTCAAGTCAAGAAACGGCAGATCCGAATTGGTATATCTGTCCTCAATTTGTGCTCAGCCTCATCTGTCCTTAGTTGTCGTCATCTGTCCTCGTATGTCCTCAATATTTGCCAGAGCTCTGAACGGCGTTGTAAGAACACCATCGATTTCCCCACATGCGAATCAGCGAGTGGAACTAAATAGAGTTGGCGCTGGCATATTCAGTGTGTCGGAGCTTCGCTGAGGCCGAGGGCAGGATGACATGGCAGGCAGGCTCAGTCGCTGAGGACAGAAACACATTCCCGGCGGTGCCGGTGGTAATCTATTTTCAGCCCCCTGGCACCCCACGTTTCAGGGTATGGCACTATGATCTCATGAAGCTATCAGTTCGTCGGAAGCCAATAAGCCGATTATGGGCGTGGCCAGAAGCATGACGATGGACACAAAATGCCGAGGTCACGGGATAGGCTGACGAGGTCGCTTGGCGTTAGGAGCACCAGGGACTAAGTCCAAGACTAAGTCCAGTGAGCTAAATTGACTTGCTAACCTACAGTCCTTATTGATGTCATATATACCGATGAATGCACACGCACGCACGCACGCACGCACGCACGCACGCACGCACGCACGCACGCACGCACGCACGCACGCACGCACGCACGCACTGATTCAATTATATCAGAAAAATAAAGCCAAACAAGGCAGCAGGACCTGATGGAATTTATGCTAGGGTATTGCGGGAAGCTGAAAAGGAAGTGGAAATTCCACTTAGTATAATATTTTGTAGATCAGTTTCACAAAATGAAATTCCTACAGATTGGAAACGGGCAAATGTAGTTCCTATTTTCAAGAAAGGAGAAAGAGGGAAAGTTGAAAACTATAGGCCAGTAAGCCTCACATCCATAGTCTGCAAGGTACTCGAATCAATTATCAAGGATAGAATAGTTAGTTTTCTGGAAGGAAACAGATTGATTCAAGATACTCAACATGGGTTTAGAAAAGGGCGATCGTGTCTCACAAATCTCTTGGACTTTTTGAATTTTCCTACAGAACAATTTGATCAGGGAAATCAGGTTGATGTAGCATATCTTGACTTTAGTAAGGCCTTTGACAAGGTACCCCATAGACAGTTAATGATGCAGCTTCATGTTCATGGTATTGCAGGTAGCATCCTAAAATGGATAGAGTTGTGGCTTTCAGATAGACAGCAGAGAGTGATGCTAAATGGTACAAAGTCATCATGGCAAAATGTTCTTAGTGGAGTACCCCAGGGGTCGGTACTGGGGCCACTATTGTTCATTATATATGTAAATAGCATTGAATGTGGCCTAAGCAGTAAGGTTTTGAAATTTGCGGAGGATTTGAAGATCTTTAGGGCTATAACAGGGCACAATGAGCAGGTTTTGCTGCAGAAAGACTTAGACGAGGTAGTGAAGTGGTCCGAAAAATGGCAAATGAAGTTTAATTTTGATAAGTGCAAAGTCATGCATGTAGGTAGGCAGCATATGAAGGCTCCATACTTGATGGGTGGCCAAGTACTATCTGTGACTCAGCAGGAGAAGGACTTAGGTGTTATTTTGAACACAAAATTGGGGGCATCAGAACAGACCAAAGAAGCCAGGAAGAAGGCACTAAGAATGCTTGGGTCAATACAGAGGAATGTGTCATACAAAAGTGAGGTCATCAGGAAGCTTTACCGTGCATATGTCAGGCCACATTTGGAATACTGTGTCCAAACTTGGTCCCCTAGTTATGAGAAAGATTGTTGGCTTTTAGAGAGAGTACAAAAGAGGGCAACAAAAATGGTTAATGGTATAGACAACCTGGCATATGAGGAAAGATTGAAGAAATTGAATATGTTTTCACTTAGATATAGAAGGCTGAGAGGAGATCTCATTGAGGTTTTTAAATTTGTTCATGGTCAGGAACAGGGATATCTCAGGGAAATGTTTGAATTTAACAGAAATGATGCAATTAGAGGTCATCAATTCAAAATTAAAGTTAATCACAGCAGGACAAGGTTAAGACAGTCTTTCTTCACCAACAGGGTAGTAGAACACTGGAACCAGCTGCCAGGAACCATTGTCAGTAGCAACACACTGAACATCTTTAAAAACGGCATAGACAATCATTATAAGAATAGGGGGCTTGTTTTTCTGTATTCCAGGGAGGGTTGATCGACAGGGAGGAGTTGGGAGTTGAGAGGAGTTTGAAATTGTTGAGTGTGTTATGCAATTGCAAGTGAGTCTCTTATTAAGTCTAAACGCTTTATAACTTTATATAGGGTGTACCTAGCAGTGGATTCAGCACCTTCCTTCGGGATGTGATACTGATGAGATTGTCTATGGTAGCACAATAGGTATGATGGGAGGAGTTTGTAATTGTTGAGTGTATTATGCAATAGCAAGTGAGTCTCTTATTAAGTCTGAACGCTTTATGAATTTGTGTGGGGTGTGCCCAGCAGTGGATTCGGCACCTTCCTTCGGGATGTGATGCTGATGAGATTGTCTATGGTGGCACGATGGGTGTGATGGGAGGAGCTTGTAATTGTTGAGGGTGTTATGCGGTAGCAAGTGAGTGGTGCTAGATACGCTGGGATATATAGCTTCCTAGGAACTTGGGATAAGGGATTGATTGGGGTGGGAGTATGTACATTCCTAGTACCTTCTCTAGATAGGCTTAACCCAGATGGGCCCCTGTGGCTCTTATTAAGCCTTAATACTTTATGACTTTACGTCTTTTATATATATATATAGAGGTTTGTATATATAATACCAATAATAATAATCATCATTAACAGTATCAGCAATGTCAATAACAATAATAATATCTACTATGCATGCTATAATATTATAATGATTGTAGCGAAATTAACTTCCGACCCCTCTTTGGACATGCATTTGGCTCCCATGTGTCCAGACTATTCGAGTCTTGTCATGGACACCCCGGGCGGAAACCGTGGCATGCCTGCCGACGCTGACGTTAGCACTGGCGCCCCAACAGCGTCTGTCGCGAGGTGTGTTATGTTTAAGTCAGCATCCTTTTTCACCGAGCGCCCGGCCGACCGGCCGAGGCTGTGTCATTGCGCCATGCCACAGTCGGGTGTCATCATTGTGACACCGTGCCACCTTTGTACCATTCGGCACATGTGGGGCAGGGGGCTGGTCTGGAGTGTGATGACCGGCCCCTTCCCTTCGCGGTGTGGTGCAAGAGGCGATGTCGGCAGGGTTGCTCCGCCCCCACTAAGTGACTGGTACCTCTCTCGCGCGCGCGCGGCTCGCCCAGACGCGACTGGGCGGTCGACGCGGTAAGATGTAGCAGAGATGCAGAGATGCAGAGATGCAGAGATGCAGAGATGAGCGAACCGTCCGATTGGACGGCTGTCCGCTATTGTCAGTCATGATTACCTGTTGATTGAGGTACGAACTGTTGTTGACTTTGGTGTCACTAATGAACTGTTGAAACTGTTGCACAAGGCTCGCCGTATTGATAAACTAATCTGCCAGATCAAACACAAGAGCATATACGGCTGTTGGTTTGAGAAGAGGTTCGATTCAAGAACTTCGTGGTTTGGAGAAGCAACTGAAGTTGAGAATGGGTTATCGTACAAGCGAGGCAAAACCCTAGACTATCATTGCCAGGCGAAAAGAGAACTTGCCTATATAATATGATTCAGACAAATGCCGCCATGACAATTGCTGGACCTGCCCTTGGCTGTGGCGCGTGTTCACGCTCTCCCCGACCCTCTCGGGCATCGACCGTCTTTTAGGGCGCCATAGGGAACTAGGCTTGGAGATCTCTCCAGATGATCAGAGGTTCCAGGTTCAGAGCTGGTGAGAGCCATGGCTGGGGAAATCCGACTACCATCCTGCCAACCCGATTCACTTGTTGGTGACAACTTTCTTATTCATCCCATACTTGATCGCATACTTGATCGCTCGGCTCACTCTACTGACTATTGCTTTTTGCCATGCTGAAATGCTCGGAAAGCCAACCGGCCGTTTTTCAGTCAGGAAATCGATACTGTTTCACCACCTCAATCCCATTCCCCAATTTGGGCTTACCTCAATACTATCTTACTTTCGGCAGTATGCCACGTCCCCATACTCGTGGTTCGCCCAGCCGTAAACACATGCCGGGGTGAATGATGAGTGAGACGTGCCGTCGCCCCGCGGCAGCAGACTGAACCGAAACTCTCACCAAAACTTCACTGCACAAAATCAAGTAGACGCTTGAGCTGCTAAAAAAAACATTGCTGGCAAATCATCCCCCCAGCCAAATAGAAGAACTGGTAACAATATTCGAAATACTTCAACTAATTCGCCTCATTTGGCAAATTTCGACCAGTATTCGCAATGTTTCCAACGGCAGAACCCCACACCGCGCAATCCCCAACTCACTACTAACCAACGCCACATCACAGAACCCACAGCCGTTGTCGGGTACTCGCCACTAAGTACGCGACGTTTCATCACACGCCCAATGCTCGCAACCCACCACCACATACCTTCGAAGCGCTCTTGCCACATGCGACTTCGCCTCCAATGACCCCTAACCATGCAATGCCCCTTTGCACAATGTCAACTAAGTTTATCCTTCTCGAGAGTACCAGCACTGCTGTTGGCCCCGATCAGTCGGCAAGTTTATCCCTCTCGAGAGTAACCAACCCTGCTGCTGGCCCCGATCAGTCGGCAAGTTTATCCTTCTCGAGAGTACCAGCACTGCTGTTGGCCCAGATCAGTCGGCAAGTTTATCTCTCGAGAGAGTAACCAACCCTGCTGTTGGCCCAGATCAGTCGGCAAGTTTATCCCTCTCGAGAGTACCAGCACTGCTGTTGGCCCAGATCAGTCGGCAAGTTTATCCCTCTCGAGAGTAACCAACCCTGCTGTTGGCCCCGATCAGTCGGCAAGTTTTCCTTCTCGAGAGTAACCAACCCTGCTGTTGGCCCCGTTTAGTCGGCAAGTTTTTCCTTCTCGAGAGTAACCAACCCTGCTGTTGGTCCCAATTAGTCGGCAAGTTCATCCCTCTCGAGAGAAACCAACCCTGCTGTTGGCTCCAATTAGTCGGCAAGTTTTTCCTTCTCGAGAGTAACCAACCATGCTTTGGCTCTAATTAGTCGGCAAGTTTATCCCTTCTCGAGAGTAACCAACCCTGCTGTTGGCTCCAATTAATCGGCATACCCCTTCCTCCAAAATTGACAAGTTTCATGTCGGGACGGACCGTATTTTTTCAAGTTTCACTAGTGATTTTTAATTTTAAAGACGTTGCTGGAAATCTTTTTTTTTAAATCCCTAAAGTACTTAAATACTTCAAAGAAGCGCCTCAGAATGCCTCACTTTGTGATTTGTCAAAATATCTGTGACGTCACATATGTAGAGTTCAGCCATGCTTGACTGTCGCCCATTATATCTTCCATTTGGGACGCTGCCAGTTCATAATAATCACGACAGTTTTCGCTTGGATCACATACGATCGCCCGGGGCAAATGGATCGTAGAAAACGACGCTATTATCCTTGTTTGTGCCGATGTATACAAATGCAACTGCAAGTAATGCAGAAGCAATGCTCATCGGCCTCCCGACGGCCGACAAGATGAGACTTTGTCGAGCGATTCTGCACGCCGAGACAGTCCGCTGATCTCTGCTAGTGGCTCCGCTTGCTGCGACGAACATTTATTTGTATATGTACCACTGGTAGACAGGGATACGAGTATTTTGATACGCGTGGGTACGCCTAAGGATGAGGGTAGAGGCTGGAACCAGAGTACTTTCCTCCGAAGTGTAAACATTGACGCTTTTCACATCAAGGTCTAGCTTGAAAACTGTGATTTTATCTTCCACTTTTGTGAAAACTCACACAAAATAGAAGTATGCTTTTACAAAGATGGTAGCTTGTTAGTAGCCATCTCGTTGGACACATGGATGTCCACAACCCTTTCATATTAGCATTAAGTAAAGATAATTTATATTTTCTAGCTGACGCAGCATGCTGAAGATGGCACGACATTTGGCAAAATTGTGCTTTTAGTAATTTTTGAATTCTTGGATTTTTTTTTGTCGAGCGCAATGTTCATGAATGTGGTCAAAATGATGTGGCTACTGGTTTTCTTTGCAAATGCATACTTTTCAGTTGTCTGGAAAAATAACACCAAAAACAGGTTTGGAGATGGGTAATATAGCAGAAAAATAATGCAAAAAAGAAAAAGTGTAGCATAGCCTAACCTGACGTAAACTAACCTCCGATGAAAAAATAAGAATGAAAAAGTGCACAAATTTAAGCAATTTTGGCTCTTAAAAAATGTACTAGATAAACCAAACCTAATGTAACATGGCATAAACTTTCTTTAGGAAAAATATTCTCAAAATTATTATTTTTTTATTAAAAAATTTGAAGAAAAAAACAACCGCAACTGACATAGCCAAACCTAACCGCTTTGCTTCATGCAGGTAAAATGTATGCAAATTTTGTCTCGTGAATACCTTCAAGAACAATAATGATAGGCTGTCATTGCATTTTTTTAAAAAGCTGCAGAAACTCCAGCCGTAGTATACTTGTAGTGCTTTTGTCCAGCTCAGTGAAATTCCACAATATGTTTAACAATCCATGTCAAAATTAAGCCAACAATCCTTGTCCTCCATCTAAATTCCATGGCAGTTCTAGCTAATGAACCACTTTAATTTCCATTTTATAGTCATCCCTTTTGGTATTATCTTTATCAACATCATAAAATATGGTAGCAGTTGCAGAGGGCATCTTGCTCACTTTGCATCATCGAAATGCTGTTTGAAGATGTTGCATGACATTGTCCTACACCTGTTGATCACTTATTATGTTGCTCTACACCTACCTACATATTATTGATCACGTCGGCCTACACCTGCAGGTAGCTGATCATGTCCGCCAACACCTACTGATAATTGATTGCAAGAACTGCTACACATGCACAATGTATATCTCCCTGCAAGTTATCTAATTAAAATTCCACAATATGCCTGACATTCCATGTAAAGATCAACCTGCAAACACGTGTACCTTGTCTAAGATCCATAGCGTATAGCGAAATCATCCCTGCATTTGTAATTTGATGGCAGTCCCTTTTTGCAATATCTCCATGGACATCATCAATATATGGCAGTAATTGGAGCAAGCATCTTACCCACTCTATTCCATCACGATACTGTTTGAAGGTATTCTATGACATCTGCCAAACTATCACAATACATATGTGTATTTCAACTGCATTGCTGTGTATTTGCCCATATATTTTACCAATCATGTGATGTGAAATGTGCAATATTCACAAATTAAAATAAACTTAGCATGCTATTCATTGATCATTTATCGAGTACTACATTGTGATGCAGCCTGCGGTTTACCCCACTATGGAATGCCAATTATGGAACTTGGTATAAACAGCTTCTGTTTTGCTGAGGGGGAAGCCATGGTGTTTGTTCAGCTAAGCCACACATAATTTATGCCATTATCTTTTCCATTATTTTACTCATTTTACCCATAAACAAGCATTTGCTGTTTGTACGCATCGCATTGCGTCGAATTTGAAACAAAAATGTTAGTTGCTGTATTACCACCATAATAGATTACCTACCTTTTCAAGCTTCATATTTTCGTTCAAATTGATAACATTTCAGTATCACAAGCCCTCGTTTTAGTAGCCATGACACGAGTCGGTTGAAAAACTTTGCATGGAACAATCCAACGTATGGTTCGCTGTGCCTTTCGTGCTTGGCCGCTTCGAGACCTCACATATGTGACGTCATTGCTACGAGAAGGATTTTAAATCGATGGCAATCCCTAAGTGAAATTATTATATCATGCTGTAAATGCTTCTCCTGTGATACAAATATTCCAGTTTTGTCTACGTAGTATTATTTCCGTTTTTTTGCAACCACAAACCCATTACTTGAAACTTGTCTATTGGCCTGACTCCGGAAAAGACAACATCCCTTCGGCGCTAAATCAGCTCTGTGGCGATGGTACGCTTCCCCCATCTTCTCGCGAACCACGACACCTACCCCCCCCCCCCCCGCTATCAGCCCACCTGTGTTGCAAGTTGTGCCTCTAACATTTTCAAAGGAATGGTTAGCAGACGAATCAGTCCACAAATTGAAACCAACGAAATTCTGTTCCACTTTCAACGAAGCTTTTCATCCAGACCCAGCAGCACTGATTGCCATATCGGTCCAGCACAGCACTGACCCACTGATGGCCGTATCGATATTCAATATTATATCCAACACGACTTCATGGGAAGAAATGAAATAGCATCTCTATTCTCGATTCCGCAATTCAGCCCACAGTTATGCCCTTCGAATTAAATTGCACCGAATGAGCTCAAGAGTCAGATGCAGAGGTCAAGAAAGTCGCCAACTTGCCTACGCTGGTAGGTAGCAAGATTGGCCCTCAATATTTCACTCAAGTAGCAATTTATCCATGACGTATTGAAATAAAAAGAAGTGACTGGTCACGAATGCTTTCCACAAAAACGAAAAAATCAGTTCCACACTAACTGGTTGCTTAATTAATACAGTACTATTTTGGTACTGAGTATCCGTTTTCGAACCTATATTATTCCAAGACCAATCTCTATGTCATTGTATAGAGAAGGATGAATCGCCAACGCGTACTTCACCAGGTAACAAGTGCTGGTAGCTTTGATTATGTTATTGGGCGTGATATGCACATAAAAAAACATGTATTGCACATGATAATGCATTTCTAGGCCTTTACATAATAAATCAAACTATAATTAGTTGATTTATGGTCATATCAATGAAAAACTAGCAGCGGACACCCCAAAAGAACCATAGTGCAGGAACAAATAACGCCAACGCGACCGCCAACGTCTGGGTAACGTTACTTGAGTTATCTTGCGCCCCGCGCCCGCAGTTCAGTCGGGTCGGCTATTTCAGCGCCGCCGCCCGCGGCCGGCGTGGCGGACTGGTAAACCGTTGGAATATTATTAGAAAGTCCGTCGATCGAATCCCGGGCGCGGTGGGCACAACACTTTTCGTTTTTTTTGCATATAGGGTCAAAAGCTCGCGAAGCAAGCAGCACAGGTCAGATAAGCCGGCGGTAGCCGGCGCAATCTGACCTAGTATGTAATATAATATTGTATCATCTTTCCATTGTCTGGTCACATAACATGGCGGCTGTAATGAAAGGATGATGACAAAATAGTGTATGTTCATTTAAGCCGGACCCAGGTAGCAGAAAGTGCATGTTTTGTTTTCGTAGGTAGCAGTCTAGAAACATTCTTGACCTCTGGTCAGATGGCTACTTTGGCCACGATTGTGTAATTTGTATTCATGCCTCAAGGCAGCTGGAAAAAAGATGCCGGTATAATTAGACCTTGGCCACAACTAATGGTCAGCTCCTAGGCTTTCCTGAGAAATCCGAATATAATTTCGATCAGAAAACATTACAAGGCAAGCAGGAAATACCCAGGGGCAGTAAGCATTCTTCATTATCAACACCTTGCCCATGCTGCAAGCAACATGTTGCTTGCAGCATGGGCAAGGTGTGGACATCGTTAAGTTCGCAACCCACCTTTGACAGTCGGCAAACAGGAGTTAAAAATCAACCCCAAAGAAAGCTTAGCCGCAAGCATAAATGGATGCGCATTGTCGACGCGCTAAATATTGGACGCAGCTGGGCTCAATGAAGCCCATTGCCATGCCGAGTGGCACACTCAGGCAGACATATCGGATATAATCGGACAGGTTACAGTCACCACCGTACCAGCAGATCCGTAGCAGCCCTAGTTTGCAACTCTTGGCCCGATGTAACTATTCGCCGCATGCAAGGTGTTGAAGCTCTCTCCATCCGATTGGACGTTTTGTCGGCAGCCCTGCCGAGCGCGTGTGACGGCCTAGTGCTGCGCCTTCCTGTCCCTTGGGCAGGCTCCGGGCGTGTGACGGCCTAGTGCTGCGCCTTCCTGTCCCTTGGGCAGGCTCCGGGCGTGTGACGGCCTAGTGCTGCGCCTTCCTGTCCCTTGGGCAGGCTCCGGGCGTGTGACGGCCTAGTGCTGCGCCTTCCTGTCCCTTGGGCAGGCTCCGGGCGGCTGGGTGTCCCAAAATGTAAAATATTTGATGGAAAGCATGCCGAGTGATACTGCGAAATTAGTGATACTGCGAGTGATACTGCGAGTGATAGCCGAGTGATACTGCGAAATTATACCGATACATCGATATCCGATGTATCACTATCCGAGAACAGTGATATGGCTCGGTTGATTATTCGTAGTCAGTGACCACTGATCAAGCCCAAGAATCTCCAATTTCTCCTATTAATCTATGACGGCAATTTCATATTTATTTTCCCGCACCTTGAACATGCACACTGAAAACGACACTGGCATGCCCATAATAAAACAATTCCAACATATCAAATTATTCCGTAGACTATGCCAGAGAAATTACCCGGCGCTCCGCCGGTCTCCTGTTGGCTCTGTGCTGTCAGGGCTTGTCCGACGTTCAGCACGCATGCGTAATGAGATTAATTAATAATGAGAAGCTTACGATGCGTCACGGCCAGGTGGTCGTTAGACTGTGTCTAGTGAGCCACTCAGCACATGGTCACTCGACACTCATTGATAATCTGCGGGCTGGACCATCGCAGACAATAGCCACTAGCAGTCGCAGCCACTCCACAACCAAAGGACGAACAAAGGCATCGTCAATCGTCATACATGCCAGAAAACGCACCGCATGCAATAGATGCTTCCGGCTTTAAATTGCCATACGCGATGTCTCAAAATACAATGGCGAACACGCAGTGTGCCGCTCCCTCAACTGCCAGCTACAGTTAGCCAACGGTGTGTGTAGGTTACACAGCGCCAACTGAAGGACATAGATGGCCAACGGTGTGTGTAGGTTACACAGCGCCAATTGAAGGACATAGTTGGCCAACGGTGTGTGTAGGTTACACAGCGCCAACTGAAGGACATAGTTGGCCAACTGTGTGTAGGTTACACAGCGCCAACTGAAGGACATAGTTGGCCAACGGTGTGTGTAGGTTACACACCGCCAACTGAAGGACATAGTTGGCCAACGGTGTGTGTAGGTTACACAGCGCCAACTGAAGGACATAGTTGGCCAACGGTGTGTGTAGGTTACACAGCGCCAACTGAAGGACATAGTTGGCCAACGGTGTGTGTAGGTTACACAGCGCCAACTGAAGGACATAGTTAGCCAACGGTGTGTGTAGGTTACACAGCGCCAACTGAAGGACATAGTTGGCCAACGGTGTGTGTAGGTTACACAGCGCCAACTGAAGGACATAGTTAGCCAACGGTGTGTGTGTAGGTTACACAGCGCCAACTGAAGGACATAGTTGGCCAACGGTGTGTGTAGGTTACACAGCGCCAACTGAAGGACATAGTTGGCCAACGGTGTGTGTAGGTTACACAGCGCCAACTGAAGGACATAGTTGGCCAACGGTGTGTGTAGGTTACACAGCGCCAACTGAAGGACATAGTTGGCCAACGGTGTGTGTAGGTTACACAGCACCAACTGAAGGACATAGTTGGCCAACGGTGTGTGTAGGTTACACAGCGCCAACTGAAGGACATACTTAGCCAACGGTGTGTGTAGGTTACACAGCGCCAACTGAAGGACATAGTTGGCCAACGGTGTGTGTAGGTTACACAGCGCCAACTGAAGGACATAGTTGGCCAACGGTGTGTGTAGGTTACACAGCGCCAACTGAAGGACATAGTTGGCCAACGGTGTGTGTAGGTTACACAGCGCCAACTGAAGGACATAGTTAGCCAACGGTGTGTGTAGGTTACACAGCGCCAACTGAAGGACATAGTTGGCCAACGGTGTGTGTAGGTTACACAGCGCCAACTGAAGGACATAGTTAGCCAACGGTGTGTGTAGGTTACACAGCGCCAACTGAAGGACATAGTTGGCCAACGGTGTGTGTAGGTTACACAGCGCCAACTGAAGGACATAGTTGGCCAACGGTGTGTGTAGGTTACACAGCGCCAACTGAAGGACATAGTTGGCCAACGGTGTGTGTAGGTTACACAGCGCCAACTGAAGGACATAGTTAGCCAACGGTGTGTGTAGGTTACACAGCGCCAACTGAAGGACATAGTTAGCCAACGGTGTGTGTAGGTTACACAGCGCCAACTGAAGGACATAGTTAGCCAACGGTGTGTGTAGGTTACACAGCGCCAACTGAAGGACATAGTTAGCCAACGGTGTGTGTAGGTTACACAGCGCCAACTGAAGGACATAGTTGGCCAACGGTGTGTGTAGGTTACACAGCGCCAACTGAAGGACATAGTTGGCCAACGGTGTGTGTAGGTTACACGGCGCCAACTGCAGGCTACAGTTGGCCAACGGTGTGTGTAGATAGACAGTGGAGATGTAATATAAACAATGCGAAGCTTTATGAACCGATTATACACCCGCTTTTCCCCAGCATACTTAAAGCAGGTCGTGGTGCCAAGGTAGTTTACATAAAACTTCTTGAAAGTAAATACCAAGAACGTCCTAACATTTGGGAGGGTTTTTGAGACACGAAGTTAGGTGGTATTGATTGGAATGATACATACGCAGCTATCTACCGGAATACACCTTCGGTTCAACATCAAATGATACAGTATAAAATTATAGCTAATATATTTGCCACCAATGTACTTTTGTACCGCATAAAACTTTTCGATTTTAACTTATGTGGAAGGTATCAGCGGGGAAGGGACTCATTAATTCACAAACTGTGCGATTGTGAACACGTTAAAATATTTTGGAAAGACGTAGATCAATGTCTATGATCCTTAGCTGGAATTGTTGACTTTATGTTTGGGAAAAAAGAAATGCTATCGGGTTTGCATATGAATGCTTTCCTGTGTCATATTTTTATCATAGGAAAGCGTATTATACGTGCCGATTCGTATCTTAACATTGCAATTATGAAAACATGACTTCTGTATGATAGGAATATTTACGAAATGATTGCTATGAGGAGTAGGAGCAAGGTTAGACTTAATAAGAAATGGTGCATTGCCTTTCCTTGAATTTCTACACGCATTGATCGATGTATTAAGATAAGATAAGCATACATTCTACCTAGGATGTTCCCAGTGAAATAAATACAAAAACATTGAGCGCAGATTACACAGCGCTCGACTGAAGCACATAGTTGGCCAACAGTGTGTGTGCAGATTGCTCAGCGCTCAACTGAAGGACATAGTTGGCCAACAGTGTGTGTGCAGATTGCACAGCGCTCAACTGAAGGACATAGTTGGCCAACAGTGTGTGTGCAGATTGCTCAGCGCTCAACTGAAGGACATAGTTGGCCAACAGTGTGTGTGCAGATTGCACAGCGCTCAACTGAAGGACATAGTTGGCCAACAGTGTGTGTGCAGATTGCTCAGCGCTCAACTGAAGGACATAGTTGGCCAACAGTGTGTGTGCAGATTGCTCAGCGCTCAACTGCAGGACATAGGTGGCCAACAGTGTGTGTGCAGACTGCACAGCGCTCAACTGCAGGGCAATGACGTCGCCACGAAATTCTTCCAGGGGGCAATGTTGAAAGGGGGCCTCCTGCTTCCCGAAAGGAGGCCTCCTGCTCCCCGAAAGGGGGCCTCCTGTTCCCCGAAAGGGGGCCTCCTGCTCCCCAAAAGGGGGCCTCCTGCTCCCCGAAAGGGGGCCTCCTGCTCCCCGAAAGGGGCCTCCAATGTGTTAGCGCCTCCTATTGCTTTTTTAGGCTCTTAGTATGGTTCGGGAATGGGAAACATGATTTCATGTTGATGTCTTGTTTGTTCTTGGATTGGTGCATCATGTACGCAAATCGCAATAGCAATAATCTTTTTTTTCGCTGAGAACTGAGCCATACCAGGGTATAAATAAGTAATATGTGGATAAATACCTCAGTGCCAAAAAAACAACAACAATGTCTTATTGCTTTACTCGACCAGAAGGATCTTCCCACTGGCCTCTAGATTGCAGCGAGCTGGCAGGGCTGGTGTTGTACACATCTTAAAGATATCTCCCATTGATCAGCCCACTTCTATGTCCACCAAGTCTAACTGAATATAGTTAGATTCATCACTACTGTTCATCAGTCATTCCCACCAGCTTGATGTCATAAGCAAGTTTAAACGATCATTTCTCAGTCCTTGGACGACAATTTCGCGAAGGTGACAACGATAAGTGGATTGAGTTGGCTTTCCGGTCCTCATCTGAGGGATTTATGATTTTTTTTTAAATAACATTTGGTGCTGGCTGCCAGGCACTTGGCACACAAGCTAAAATAATAAATCCTCAGCGAATAAATTCACGGCAAGAACAAGCATTGAAACACAATGCATAAATGACAATGCAACAATGCAACAATCAACAATGGCAGTGCATAAATCATGCAAAACCTTCAAATTCCACGCCGTCACGACCATGGTTTCGGCTGTGCTGTACCGTTTTGAAAATGATTTCGTTGAGAAGGTATCGAAGCTAGCTAGGAAGCTTTAATCATGCAGGCTGTAATCACCGAAAACAAGTTTGTAGGAAGAAAATGCATTTAAAAACATTATTCTTCCAATTTTATATGTGGCATGGGTGTTGTTTTGTATGCTTGTGAGGGGGAATTTGCCCCCTCAATGTTGGCTTTGTCCCCATGGGCGTGTGTTTCTGAAAATTATTGTGGGACCAGTGGCGTACCTATATTTGCGTCAAGGGAGAAGGGCAAACGGATTTGGAGGAGGCCCACCAACCCCATTAAAAATGTCCTCGGATTTCGACCACTACTTTGTCAAAGGGGACCTTTTTTAAACAAACTAATTAGTGACCAACTGAATTGTCCTGTGGAGGGGTCTAATCTACCACTATCGCTTCCGATTCGTCGGATTTCAACCCTAACTCCTCCACCCTGTCCTAAGGTTTTCTTTTGGTATCACTTGATATGTCATCTCACACTGCAGAAATTATACCTATGCAAATCACTTTAAAATGTAAAATTTCCCAATTTCAGGCATTCCAGTTCTTAGCGCCCGGTCGCCACGACGCCAACGTTCGTGCACCTGCACGTGCACACCCATCTTGCGCATTCGGCGCATTCGCCACACTTCGTGCGATGCTATGGTTTCTGCTAGGCCTCCTACGTTTTGCTAATTGCTGCCACATGGTAGACTTGCGCCATATTTTGACGTGATGGAATGCTTCGTATGGGCGTTCGCTGCGAAAATTCGATGACTTAAATTCGATCGTTAGTTCCCTACTTCCCACATTTTCTGTTGGTTAAAAATGCGGATACCGGCTTAGCTTTGTGTACCTCATATATTTGATTAAATATGCTCCCAGATTGGCTATCGAATCGAGGCCATGCCTCGGTGTTCTTTGTTTTTGGACTCGTTGCGTTTTTCTTCGTCTACAGATGTGACTTTGGGCTCCAATCCATTTTTGTTAGGGGCTCAACACAATTTCTAAACCCCTGCTCGTTTTAGGGTTTTGTTGCTTTTTTGTGCACCGGGTTATTTTTTTAGGTGTGGGGGCGTTTTCGAAGATCCCGATGTGTTTATTTAGTGCCCGATCATTTTGTTCGTTTTGGGACCATGTTGCTTTTTGCGGCCCCAGCCTCTATTTCAAGCCCTTGTGCGGTTTCATGGCCCTTGTGTGCCTTGAGGGCTTCCGGTGTATTTCTTTAGAGCTCCCGGTATGTTTATTTAGGCTCGAACACATGTTTTAAGGCCCTGTCGCATTTTACGAGACTCTATGCGCTTTGGAGGGCCAGTTGCATTTTCGGCCCCCGTTGTGCTCTTTAGGTCCCGTTGCGTTTATTTTGGGCTTCCGACGCATTTGTTGGGCCCCAGTACGATTTTGGGGCTTCGGTGCGATTTTTCTGGGTTGCAGCGCGACTTATCGCGCCCAGGCGGTTGGTTCCGGGGACCCAATGCCAGTTTTCTGGGCTCAACGCGACTTTTGTGGATCTTTTCTGATTTTTGTTTTACAAAGTCAGAATCCCGGTCTGACTTTTTTTGCATCCCTAGCGACATGTTTTTGTATCCCACCTCGATTTTTTCGAGCTCCAGTATGTTTTCCTGGGCCGTACGCGACTTCTTAACACGCGCACTGGAGGGGGGGGGCGAAATCCGCCCACCCCTTCGGTTTTTCTTACATAACTCCAGATTTTACCGGTCGACATACACCTGTTTTGCGTACCTGCTTAGAAATGTCCGGCGCGACGTTTAAAGCAAGAAAAAAACAGAAATCGGCCGAAAAAAAATCGAATTAGGGGCCGTTAAAGTCAAAACATTTCGTAGCGCCAGACCACAAAAATCGGCGCTGCTGCGCTTCCCGTATATTGACAAAAGGGAAGTGTTCTTGGCAACACTAGCGACTTGTTTGATGTATATTGTCATGCTATGTAGTTTCAAGGTCATGTTAGGTTACCGAGGTCAAGTCAGGTCAAGTTCATGACTGGTTAATGGAACCAAATTTGGTCAACTGGAATGTTGTCATAAATGCAATGACTGTCATGCGATTGATGTCAATTTGCATGTTACTTCCTACACATCCTGAAAACTAACGTTTGTCATTGTGTACCTAAGCGTTTCCATACTCTATTCATGTACTTCAATCCCTCCTTTGCGAAGCCGATTGCGCCGAGCCGCCCGACAGAGCTGTCTGGCGGCTCTTTTTTTATTTTCATGCCCAGACCAATTGTTTGGGACTACCGACGGGAATTGCGGGTCCCGAGCGCAATATTTGGGGGGACCGGTTCGAATTTGGGGGCGCGTTGTACTTAGCTGTGAACCAACGCGAATGTGGCGGTTCCTGTTGCAAATTTTCGGGCCTCGGAGCGAGTTTTCTGGGGCCCGTCGTATTTATTTGGAGCCCTCTGCACGAATTCTGATGGACTGACGCGAATTTCGGTGGCCCTAGCGCGGCTTTTGGGGGCCCCGGCAGGATTCTTTGGAGCTTATCCCTCTCAGGAGGGAGGGAACATTTGCCCTTTGATATGCCACTGCGGCCACTGAAGGAGGTTTTTTTCTTCAACCGATGTCACCTTTCGGAGTAAAAAAGCCCTCCGGGTAATTTTTTTCCGAACCTGTTCATAATTTTTTGGTGCTGGGGTCGATTCGATCGAGTCTCGGTGTGAACTTTCTGGACATCTAGTTCTATTTGTTTATAGGTCCTTGGGCGATATTTTTGGGTTCCGGTACGATTCTTCGGTCTCCCGGTACGATTTTTTTCGGTGCGCTGGCACGTTTTTTTCCCGGGGCCCAACGGGTTTCTGGGGGACTTTGACCCGACTTTCGAGGCAGAAGAGTGACATTCCGGTTAAGAATTTAATTTTGAGGGCAGTTATTCGAAGGAATTTTACAATTTAATAATTCGAGGCCGAAATCCGGGAATTTAGTGCAAAAGTAAAAGGGTTAGAAATCTATAAAAGTAGTCAAGTGTGGCATCAGAAGGCAGCTGATTATATGTCAGTTTATTTGAGACCATTTGAAATTAATTCGATAATGTAGAACATCTGATATGCAATTTAAAGGAGTACAATGTGATAATTCGAGACATAAATTCTGAAATTGAGAGCAAAAATGACGGTTAGATATCTGTAACAAAGTTAGGTTTTGGGGCATCTAAATCCCAGTCATTCAGCCCCCTACCCCCCAACGTTCAATGCCGGGTGATGTGAATGTGGGTGTCTTGGATGATGAAATGTAATTTGGGCTGCAGCGCCCTGAGCCGGTCGGCTGTCTGAACAGTACGCCTTACCGAGCCGATTGTTGTGGGTCGCCTATCCGGTGCATCCTGTCGGAACAGCTCACGTGTGCGGCGCCAGGCCGAGCGAGGCTACCGAGGTGCCGTCTCAGCACTGGTTCCCACGCGAGGCCAGTCTCTGGATGTCATCAGAGGCGGCTCTGATATCTGACTCTGAGCTGACATTGTGTCTCTGATGTCTGATGTCAGAGAGCGCGCCCGCCTGCAGTAGTCTGCTATTGTTCTCGACTCGGGCCCGACGTCCGGACCATGCGACGCAATAGTGACGTGTTGGTCACGTGGGACAGGCGTTGCCGAGGGTATCTAGCGACGGTACCGCGAGGCAGTATGGCTCTCTTGGAGGAACGGTCGTGGTGGGCGGTCGCCCCTCTGGCGGCCGCCGTTTGGCCAGCCCTGGCCCCATACTAAGGTACGCCTGGACTCTGCCTGAGAGTCGCTGTTTGTGGAGATGTAATTATCTGATAGAAATAGTTGCACCTGTCTGTCAAAATGAAACTACCTTGTTAACGCTATATCACGCTGCGCATTATTGTTTGATCTTCGTGGCCATTTGTCTGTTGACTAATAGCACAATATAGAAGTGCTGGTTTTGGAAGTGCGTGTCAAGATGTGAGATCAGAACTCGGAGATGAAGGATTCGAACCATTTAATTTATAACCGGGGTTTTAAATATCGTCCAACGCTGAGGTACCCTAAACTATCAACGTGCCAGAAGAGTTTCCCCCTTCAGGGATGGCCCTGAAAACTTCACTACAAATGTTGCCGTTACCCGGATTTTTGGCAAAACATTTTTTGCAAACATTTTTGCGAACATTTTTAGCGAACTTTTTTGCGAAACCTTTTTTGCAAAAGTTTTTGCGAAAATCTTTTTGCAAAACTTTTTGCGAAACTTTTTTTTCTTCGACCTTCTGCAAGCCCAACTAGACCAACACCAACTGGACCTTCAATCACGCCGTTTCAGCACGGACGAGCAAGAGAACGTCTTCCGCTTCATTTACGTAAGTCCGAGCAAAATCCATCATCCTTTTAAAAATACTATTTTGGGATTTTGACCACCTAAAACGGTTTTTAAAATTGCATAATTGTGCTGTATACCTACCGTATTCTGTATACTGTGTGTGGGAACTACTGTGTGAACATCGAGCCGAATTTGAAACATAAAAATCTCCACAAAGCGAGCAAATAATTTTGAAAAATATAGAGTAACTTAACGTAATTAAATATGACTGAGATTTCTACTGATAGATTGGCGGAGTGCTTCAACAAAATTCGCTTAGAGATGCGCGCACAAGGGATGACTCAGAATATGAAACCTTTTTCTGGAGAAGGTCATAATAAATTAATTGAATGGCTAAGGCATCTTGACCAAATTAACTTCAGCATGGATGACGAACAGATGCAGATTATTTGCATCAAAACTCTCACTGGACCTGCAGCCGAGTTCATGCAGCGCGTATTCGCGGAACAACCACTTATGACGTGGGCTCAAATAAAACAAGTCATGCGGGAAAGGTATTCGGACCTTTCGGACAACAAATGCGCTCAGGAGGGTTTGCGAAAACTACGTCAGATTCGCAATGAACTGGTACAGAACTACGGGGAGAAATTAATCGCACTGGCACGGGAAGCTTACTCAGATGTCGAAAATCCCACGGTTCAGGAAACTCTCATTGATATTTTCAACAAAGGTGTCCAAAGTAGCTCATTGGCAAACAAGCTGTACAGACAGAACTTCCGGACCCTGGAGGAAGCCATCCAGTTTGCAGTAAAGGAACAAAAGGTAGACAGAGTAATCGAGGTATGCAGAGGCGTGCAAAGGCAGGAGCCGATGGAAGTCGACTCAAATCAGCCAGACACAGGAGAGGACAAGGTGGAGAAATTGGAAAAACTTATTATGGCAATAGGCCAATCGGTGGAAAAATTAGCGGCAACCAAGCCAGAAACTCCGAAGCCACCCAGGGAGAACCAACCCCAGCCTGAACCACGAGTATTCCATTCCACCTACCCACGTTACCCACGTCCGCCACGAAACTATCAGTCAGGAACACGCTATGGACCACCTCAGCCAGGACCGCAATATGGACCACCTCAGCCAGGACCACACTATGGACCACCTCAGTCAGGACCACACTATGGACCACAGCAGCCACGACCTTCTACGGGCCCCAGAGTATGGAGAGCACCACCCAACACCGACCAGCATCCAGCTTACCGCTGGACTCCCGATGGTAGACCCATCTGTATCAGATGTGCAAAAATTGGCCACATTGGAAGGCGATGCCGCTCTCAGCCAATTAGCCAGGCGGAAAACTAATGAGCTCTGTCGCGACTGACCACCGTGATGGAGCTGAGCAAATTCAGACAGAGGAAATACCGAGAAAAATGAGGAAGAATATCAGGAAAAAGCGCGACCCCGAAAAACGTAAACAAAGGTTGGCACGCGTCCAACAAGTCCACATCAAGGCAAACACGCCCATGGCATGGCTTCACATCGGCGACCAGAAAGCCTATTCTCTAGTGGACACGGGAGCCGATATATCGTTGATTTCGAAAAAATTCTTTGATAAAATCGCGGATAAAAATATTATAAATTTCTCACAGGACCCACGAGATTGCATACCACTGATATCCGCCAGTGGCCATCGCCTGAAAAACATTGGAGTTGGAACCTTCATGGTGGAGATGAGCAAATTCCGAAAATCTTTCGAATTTCATATTGTGCAGGACCTAAAACAGGAGTGCATGTTGGGGAATGATTTTTTGACGAAGTTTGGAGCGAAGCTAGACTTTGAAAAGAAAGCCCTCTGCATCGATGGAAACATGATTCCTCTCAGACCACAAAAACAGAACAGTGAACCAACGAGCTCACTCGTGCGAGTCAAGGAAAGAGTTCACATTCCCGCCAACACTGTCGTGGAATGCCCAGCCTTCATCAACCGTGTCCAACTAGTCGATCAAAACTGTCATGTACACTCGTTGGATAACATGCCGCTGATCTCTGAGGAACCTGGCTTGTACATAGCCGAAATAATAGCGAAGCCTGACCAACATAAACGCGTACCAGTTCGAATTGTCAACACTACAACTCGTGATTTCTCCTTGCACCCAGAGCAGGTGATTGCATTCGCTGAGACTATTGACGATTCTGACTTGGAAAACCTGATTGACATGACACGGGACATTGAACTGACACCGCCAAGCGCTCCCTCTGACCCGCTTGATCAAGCCAAGCTGGCTCACCTGACTGGTGCAGACAAGGACAGACTCGAACAGCTGTTACGTGCTAACACTGACTTATTTGCCGAGACTGACGCAGATCTTGGAACGACTGATGTCATCAAAATGGACATTGACACTGGAGACAACCCGCCGATCCGACAAGCTCCTTACAAAACCCCATTCTCTCAGCGAAAATACGTAGAGGAACAAATTAAAGTGATGTTAGACGCTGGTATCATTGAGGATTCAGACAGTCCTTGGGCCGCCCCGATCGTGATCGTTCGCAAGAAGGATGGAGGTAACCGATTCGCGATTGACTTCAGAAAACTCAACAAGGTGACCAAGAAAAATAGCTACCCACTCCCGCTAATTGAGGACATTCTTGCCTCTCTGGGAGGTGCGAACTTCTTTTCGTCTTTGGACCTGAAAGCTGGTTATTGGCAAATCCCGATGTCCGAGGAGAGTATTCCCAAAACAGCCTTCACATGTTTTATGGGACTTTGGAACTTTCGCAAAATGCCATTCGGAATTTGCAATGCACCCTCCAAGTTCGCAGAATTGATGAACAAAGTGCTGTCCGGAATTCAAAATCAGTTCAGCTTGAATCCTCTGAGAGGTCGGACCGCTGCTCCGCGCGCCCGCTACCCAACTAAATTCGGCTTCTAAATTCATAGGAAAGGCAGTATCACGGCTTACCTTCCGAGGAGAACGTACTGTACGGTGTCTGGAGTTCTCGTGTGATCGTGGAGTGCTGCAGTGCAATACAGGGCAGCAAAAGGTGCTGGTACTTTTGTAACTGGAGTTATCGCGAACAAGAGGTCGCTAGACTTTCGCGTGCCAATAAGGACTTTCCTACATATCTATATAGGTAGTCGAGTATGGCATCAGATGGCAGCTGATTTTATGCCGGTGTATTTTGTAGGGAAGTTCCTCTAGGCCAGTGAAAAGTCCGTAGAACCAACGCGTCGCGAAAACTTCAGTCTCAAAGTTCAGCATCAAATTTGCTCTTTATTTGAGCAAGGCGAAACGGGCGTGATTACTCGAACAGCTCGTGCATACGTACGGATACAAGGCAGCCGTATAGCCGAAAGTTTACGAGTACTAACAGTCACTTTAGACACGACTGTTAGCACCACAAACAACAGTCTAGCGTGCGAGAGAGCTCAATCTCCTCTGATCTCATCCTCTGTTCTCTACCGTCGCTCCCGACTATATATATAATGGTCGGCTACCACCTGCTCCGGGTCTGGTGGCTCCGCCCACGACGATCGCCATAGGTCCAGATGGGGGCGTAAACCGGAATGTCGGCCTTATCTACTCCGGATACAGGGGCGCCGTTTGGTCAGCGGCCGTCGGCTCGGGTACCGGCATAACCCATAATACAAAGATAAGCATTTCCTGTCTGCAGTTGACAGTGGCATTCCTAACCTATCTAGTCAGGATGCAGAGTCGTCGCTGTACGGCTCCAATCGCCAACGTAACCCATAACATTGATATCAACATTCGTCGCGGTCGTCGTCGGTGGCTCAGGTATCGGCCGTAAATCATAACATGCATTAAGACGCATCCGGCCGGCCGTCAACAGTGGTGGCATGATTCACGCGACACGCGACGTTATATAACTACTTTTCTAATGATGAGGGCCGAACGGTATAATTATATATAACATTGTTACAATTTGAGGCCATTGGAAGTTAATTCGGTAATGTAGAACATCTGATGTACAATTAACAGGAATACAATATGATAATTCGAAACAGAAATTCCAGAATTGAGTACAAAAATGACAGGGTTAGATATCTATAAAAGTAGTCGAGTATGGCATCAGAAGGCAGCTGATTTTATGCCGTTTTATTTGAGACCATTGGAAATGAAGTCGCTAATGTAGAACATCTGATGTACAATTAAAAGGAATACAATGTGATAACTCGAGACTCAAATCCTGAAATTGAGTGCAAAAATTACAGGATTAGGTACCAATAAAAGTAGTCGAGTATGACATCAGAAGGCAGGTTATTTTATGCCGATTTATTTGAGACCATTGGAAATTAATTCGGTAACGTAGAACATCTGATATACAATTTAAAGGAATACAATGTGATAACTTCGGACACAAATTCTGGAATTTAGTGCAAAAGTGACAGGGTTCAACCTTCAGTTTCAGTTTTTCAAGATGATATACAAATGTAGTACGTTCGATTTTCGTTTAGTTAAGAACATTGGAAATTGTCAGCACATCACACAGAAGATGTATGATACGTTTGTATTACAAGATGTTGAGTGGCCAATTGTTCCCATTTCACTTTAAGGGCAAAGTGACAGGGTGAAATGATTTGATAATAAAACGAACTACACATCACAAGAGAGCTTGTTTCAATGTTGTTCAAATTTGACCATTGGGAACTACCTGCACCTCCTCTAGAAACTAGAATATAGCATTAATCATCGCAAGCCCACTCTGGCGGTGTTCCTTCACAAACCCACTACCAGAGCGGCGCCACCGGTATTATGTCCGCTCATGACGCCTAACGCATAGCAATAAGCTTGAACTCTGCCAAACAACACATGCATGGCTTAACAATCGCTAGAGAAGGAGGCTACGGTCTTCATGACGAGTTGATGCTTTGGATGTTGGAATTCCTCGACCAAGCTGTTTTCATAATCATGAGTAGGACTCCAATGAACCCTAAAGTCCCTTGCTACTCACGATTCGGCGCATGGTGCACAATTAGAGATGAACGCACGTTTCCAATCGCTGTTCATCCTATCCGTTGGCGGCTGACAAGGACAAATTCACGATTGACGCAGCTGCGTCATAACTGTATTGGAGCCTAATTATGGATAAATGTTTGGAATGATTTTATTTTAAGAAAGTAGTGAACGGAGTTACTTTTTATTGTTTTGTATTTATACACCCACCATTAAAACATATTTACGTTTGCGTATTTAGGTCAGAATTTCTCGTTTCAGATGCCCATCATTGAACATGAATTTATAAAGTTATGTACACCACTTAGCCACTGGCCCTGTTAGTGCGGAAATGCATCATATGTGCATAGAGTCATAAGAAACACAATTAATACAAATGTAGCGAAATTTCGTTGAAATTTCCGACACGTCAGCTGTAAAATCAAAACCCAAAATTTATGTTACAAAATCATCTTCAAATTTTTGTCTACCTGTTTTATCGCTAGATACCTAATATACTTTATCTCAGGCCAAACGACTCGAGAGAGTAAACGGACCATCACTTTCTTCAATGGGGTTCCTATCTCAACCATCGCACCAATCAGCTTACGTTTCCCTGGTACTCGACCAATCAGACTTCAGAATGACCTACGGTAAAAATAATATAGGACATGGACTGTACCTACCACAACACGAAGTGATATCTCCAAATATCTTCTAATCAGAGGCGAATACAGGGGGTGGGGGCAGTGGTGGCATGTATCCCCTCCGCATGTAAAAGTGTCTCCCCTCCAGGAAGGCTTGAGTGCACCCGCCCACCTTCGGCTCCAGGGATTTATCATCCAAAGGCTCACCTCTCGGAGGAAAGGCCCCTAAGACGAAAAGGCGTCACTTCAGCATGCTGGAGTGCACCCCCTCCCCCGTTCAACGATTTTCTGCCGGATGCGTCGTTCCGGGGACTTCCATAGTGGTGGCCTTCCGATGAAATGGTGTAAATCCAAACAAGTGCCTCCATCCACTAAAATTTCTGGATCCACCTACAATTTTTCCAAGTTAATGCATGCAATTTTCATAAGCATCTTCATTTATATGAAACATCCATTTTAACACAGTGGGGGCTGCTAATGTTTTCGACAAGATTGTGCTACCAAGGAGTTGCGTTATCAGGTCCATCTGCTACTCTCCATGGAGGGTAAGAGGGTACTTTTTGCACCTCTGACGTCAGCCAAGGGGTGCCTTGTGGGGCCCTTGCACCGACACCATGAGATGCCCTTGCGGACCTCCTCGGATCCTCCAGCGGGGCAGCTGCCCCTTCACCAACTGGCTACGCCACTGATTCATGCCTGAAATATTTCTGAACGAATGTAGTAAATAACAAACGCAAGTTATTGCCCACGACCATTGCAGGGGTGGTAGGATCCAAATCCCAAACGGTAGTGGTGAGTGAGCACAATGTGCATGTCCCCACGCATAAGGTCATGACGTCTTATCGTTTATTATAAGTAGCACAATGGGTATGATGGGAGGAGTTTGTAATTGTTGAGTGTATTTTGCAATAGCAAGTGAGTCTCTTATTAAGTCTGAACGCTTTATGAATTTGTGTGGGGTGTGCCTAGCAGTGGATTCGGCACCTTCCTTCGGGATGTGATGCTGATGAGATTGTCTATGGTGGCACGATGGGTGTGATGGGAGGAGCTTGTGATTGTTGAGGGTGTTATGCGGTAGCAAGTGAGTGGTGCTAGATAGGCTGGGATATATAGCTTCCTAGGAACTTGGGATAAGGGATTGATTGGGGTGGGAGTATGTACATTCCTAGTACCTTTTCTAGATAGGCTTAACCCAGATGGGCCCCTGTGGCTCTTATTAAACCTTAATACTTTATGACTTTATGACTTTATGAAGACCGAAAACGAGACTGAAACCCCCTAATCAATGCAATCAATGCTAAGTTCAAATAAGCGCCACATTGTGTCATCGCGGTCAGTTTATTTAGCACCACATTCACGAAGGCCGGTTCTAAATGCACGGTCAGGTACGCGTGTTACTAGCGTAATTCCCCATCTATAAACATAATCTAATGCACCAATTATCATCATTTCCACCACATTCACCTAATTTTATACTACACAACCTAGAAGTCCAGAAATAATATTTTGGGGACATAATTAATATATCAGCCAAGTTCTAGAGAAACTATCCATCCCTTTGTGACTCCTATCAGGGATTGATGTTTGTAGAGGTCTTACATGTGATCATTCCATTCAGGATGTCCCCACAGAGATAGACACCCCACAGAGATAGTCAGCGACACTTACATGTTACACCTTCTTCCAGGTCCTCCAGATGGGCGCACCACGACAGCTCGATGATGACCTCATTGGGCAGGTCGCGGAGTGCGCCGATGCCCCTCAGCAGCTCCGTCATGTTCTGCACTTCCGTGCTGGTACGCTCGCCGGGCCTGAGGAAATGACATCAAGTGGCAGTGATTGATGAGAGGGCAGTGAGAGTGGCTCATGATTAAGGGAAGCCCTGAATAACAGCGTAGTCACTGCCACGGATGCGATTCTGCCGGGCAGTGCAGTAGCTGGACCGGACTGTACCGGACCGTACCGAACAGGACAGTCTGGACCGAGCCAGACCGTGCCCGACCGGACTGGAGCGGACCGGACCGTATAGTACCGCACCGTACTATACCATACCGTACCGCATCGAGCGGACCATACCGTACCATACCGTACTGGAGTACCATACCGTACTGGAGCGGACCGGACCGTACCGTATAGTACCGCACCGTACCGTACCGTACCGTACCGTACCGTACCGTACCGTACCGTACCGTACCGTACCGTACCGTACCGGACCGTACCGTACCGTACCGACCGGACCGGACCGGACCGGACCGGACCGGACCGGACCGGACCGGACGCGGACCGTACCGTACCGTACCGTACCGTACCGTACCGTACCGTACCGTATAGTACCGCACCGTACCGCACCGCACCGCACCGTACCGCACCGCACCGCACCGCACCGCACCGCACCGCACCGCACCGCACCGCACCGCACCGCACCGCACCGCACCGCACCGCACCGCACCGCACCGCACCGCACCGCACCGCACCGCACCGCACCGCACCGCACCGCACCGCACCGCACCGCACCGCACCGCACCGCACCGCACCGCACCGCACCGCACCGCACCGCACCGCACCGCACCGCACCGCACCGCACCGCACCGCACCGCACCGCACCGCACCGCACCGCACCGCACCGCACCGCACCGCACCGCACCGCACCGCACCGCACCGCACCGCACCGCACCGCACCGCACCGCACCGCACCGCACCGCACCGCACCGCACCGCACCGCACCGCACCGCACCGCACCGCACCGCACCGCACCGCACCGCACCGCACCGCACCGCACCGCACCGCACCGCACCGCACCGCACCGCACCGCACCGCACCGCACCGCACCGCACCGCACCGCACCGCACCGCACCGCACCGCACCGCACCGCACCGCACCGCACCGCACCGCACCGCACCGCACCGCACCGCACCGCACCGCACCGTACCGTACCGTACCGTACCGTACCCGTATCGTACCACATCGTACCGGACCGTACCGTATAGTACCGCACCGTACCGTACCGTACCGTACCATATCGTACCGTATCGTACCGGACCGTACCGTATAGTACCGCACCGTACCGTATCGTACCGCATCGTACCGGACCGTACCGTATAGTACCGCACCGTACCGTACCGTACCGTACCGTACCGTACCGGACAGTACCGTACCGTACCGCACCGTACCGTACCGTACCGTACCATATCGTACCGTATCGTACCGGACCGTACCGTATAGTACCGCACCGTACCGTATCGTACCGTATCGTACCGTATCGTACCGTATCGTACCGCACAGTACTGTACCGTACTGTATCGTGCCGTACTGTACCGTACTGTATCGTATCGTATAGGTCAGAACAGGTCAGGACAGACAGCACAGGTCAGCACAGGTCAGCACAGGTCAGAACAGGTCAGAACAGGGCAGCGATGAATATCGCGTCTCTGAGATTCAGATTAGGCAACTTGGCGACGTTGGCAATCTGTGTCTGGTAACTAGCGCAGAAATTAAAGAATGCACTGAAACGGCCGCCATCCATTGCCGGACTATGTCTCGCGTGTCTTGGTTATGGGCCATATTGGTCTATAAATGTAGCCCGGCTGTATTAATCAATGAACGAAGGTTCGGTACACATGTCCAGTTTGTAGCATGGCACTTTCAACACCAATCCCTATGTTAAACAATCCCTGGTTAAGGCATAAGTGCAATAGTATCATATCAATATAAATGAAACTTGACGAACATTGGCAAAGAGCCCGAATAATGCTGTAATTGTCCGTGGTGATTAATGTTGGAACTTACGCTTTTCGTAATATTTGTCATATTCCTAGTAGCAATATAATGTAGGTCGTCGTTACCACACAAAACTGACTTAAGTAGGCTATGCATACAGCTGCTGGCTCGCAATAATTATATCCACGCTTAAATTATCCCTATGAATCCATGTACAAAAACCGTTCCAGCCAAGCGTGCAGACAATATTGGAATTGTGCCAGCCAAGCGTACAGAGAATACTGGGGGCTCATGAGCTGCCAAGAATGCCACACGATGCTAGGGCATGTTTTACAATAACTAAGCCGATTTGACTTATCTCAGAGTGATGCCATACACATTGTACTAGTTATTGATCAGACACGCGCTGATATACTCAGATGGAGAAGAGGTGTCAGAGGTTGAGGATCATGTCCACATCTTCATAAGATGATCAAATTTGGTTGCAAAGTTGTGGCATTTGGATGCTCGATAACAATAAGATTTCAATTCATATTTAAATTGATAACTTTTCAGTATATTTCATACGTTTCGGATATTGCCTTCATCAGGGTACAAGTAATTTAAATTGATGTAGCCTGATGAAGGCAGTAGCCGAAACACGTTAAATATACTTTTAAAATATTACGTTAAACATCAATTGAAGTCTCATTGTCATCGATCATCCAAATGATCAAATTATATTTGTCTTCTCTCTGCCTGTTCCGCAATTCTAAAATTATTCCACAATTATTCAGTTAACAATGCTGAGCAAATCCTTTTCATTAGGAACACAATGTCATAACACAACAATTCCCAAATATCAGCATTTTTGGAAGTCTACGTAGAGTTTCCATTAGTCCTAACATTTGTGGTTCCTCCCACACCAGTGGTGCAATGCGTCAGTATTAACATAAATGGTTGTGGGTGTTCTCAGCAGTGACCAGAGCCTCTCAACAGACGCTTCAATCATCGGGCTACGAGCATCGTATTGGTTTTATTTGGTTGTCCAGCAATACTCCACATCAAATGTCAACATGGCCCAAGCGGCCGCACGACTTGATGCAATTTAATGGACTGCTAGAACACGAATACCGGTGAAAAATAGTAGTATTCCAGAGCACGGATCGTCCCCAGGAGGTGTCACAACGGATCGTCCCCAGGAGGTGCCACAGTTACGATCGTCCCCAGGAGGTGCCACAACGGATCGTCCCCAGGAGGTGCCACAGTTAGGATCGTCCCCAGGAGGTGCCACAGTTACGATCGTCCCCAGGAGGTGCCACAGTTAGGATCGTCCCCAGGAGGTGCCACAGTTACGATCGTCCCCAAGAGGTTGCCACAGTTACAATCGTCCCCAGGAGGTACAACAGTTACGATCGTCCCCAGGAGGTGCCACAGTTACGATCGTCCCCAGGAGGTGCAACAGTTAGGTGACGGTTTTATCATATACCAGGATAAGGCGCCATGAATGACACTTGATGAGCAGGAACAGAAGGCTGGCTGTGGTTTTCCCATGCTCCAGGCACAGTATCGGGTACACTAGGGCGAGCGACAGGGAACTTGTAGACCGACCGTAACTACGCTCTCGTGACAGGTACCTCTTTCGACAATTCGGCAGTGTGCACAAACTTCGGGATGCGTGCTCCTTGTCAGGCAGAGGGGCCCAGTTGTAGCCCGCACACGCCAGCTATGGGCTCCTACGGCTGGGATTGCCTACAGCTACATGTAACTCCTACGGCTGGGATGGCCATTTGGCAGCGGGTCAGGCAAGGTCGGGGGCGCAGGCACCAAGCGGTCGAGTCCGCTACGTGGGTACGTTAAACTCGCGACGAAAATTGCGTTATAGAACTGGTATTTTGTCATGGATATGCCACCTTACGGGACTGAACAAACAACACTTTTCCTTTAGCTACATAAATAACATTTATGGTAGCTTGAAAATATGTTAGTGAAATATGTTAGTGAAATATGTTAGTTGTGGTTGTGCTGTTTCCAGATTCGTCACTGGGATCAGCTACATGTAACTGCAAAAAGGTGTTCAGTATATGCATAAAATATATCTTTGGGAGCAATAAATGTTGCGGTTGCAGAATTTTCCAGGTTAGAACAAGCGAATGCAGCCAAATCCCAAACTGAATTTTTAATCAACTTGGTCACCAGGTCTTCGGCTTCAAGAATCTATCGAAACGTGTTTCCAGAATGCACCACAAATGGAGAAACATACGTTTGTATACCACCGTGCCCCCCCCCAACCACCCCCCCGCGGCCCGGCCACGCAGCCACTCCCGCGCAGTCTGACGGAGACCCATGGCCACGCAGCCACTCCCGCGCAGTCTGACGGAGACCCATGGCCACGCAGCCACTCCCTCGCAGTCTGACGGAGACCCATGGCCACGCAGCCACTCCCTCGCAGTCTGACGGAGACCCATGGCCACGCAGCCACTCTCTCGCAGTCTGACGGAGACCCATGGCCACGCAGCCACTCCCGCGCAGTCTGACGGAGACCCATGGCCACGCAGCCACTCTCGCGCAGTCTGACAGAGACCCATGGCCACGTAGCCACTCCCGCGCAGTCTGACGGAGACCTATGGCAACGCAGCCACTCCCGCGCAGTCTGACGGAGACCTATGGCCACGCAGCCACTCCCGCGCAGTCTGACGGAGACCTATGGCCACGCAGCCACTCCCGCGCAGTCTGACGAAAACGCATCGTCTGGATCTCTTATTTCTGTACGAACAAATTTTGTGAGCGCAACAAATTACCAGAACAAAGACGGAACACCATTTTGGTTTCGAAAGCTTCCGGGTTGCTTCCTCTGGACTCGCATAGCAGCAGCTAATATTTGCCGACAAGGCTATTTCACTTCCACCTACTTTGAAATAGTTGTCAACGATTGAATACCATTCCAAGAGGGTTTAATTAAATGCATAGTTTGTCAAAAGAGTATATTTTATATCATTATACGCATGACATCACACATCAGATTATGCAACACAAGGAAACGCATTGCCATGACTCGAACTTTGGATGGAGCAACCCCTCATTTTGGGATGCCTGAAATCGCTTCTGCACGTTATTTCCATATTTATGTAAGGCGCATGCATTCTCTGAGCCTTAACATGCAGGTATCAGGTATTTGAAGTTATCCTCGTCTATTCAACAGCACGTCGGTACAGAAAGAATGGACGAAATTAATAAACGCCGAAGGTCTCCCGATTAGGTTAGAGACAAATTATGTTCTGTTCAATCGTATTTTTGACCGGCGATTATTGTCTGAATAGAGAAGAGTCTATTCGGTCGCCAGTCGGTTTACGTTCTCCTTTTCTTTTCTTCTCGGATAGAATGCATCATGCACTCACCTATTGTCGAGCGCCTCAGCGCACGGCTGACAGGACGATATCCTGTGCATGACTCTGGTGCTGGTCATCGGTCACTGGTGTGCCTCGGCCCACGGCTGACAGGACGATATCCTGTGCATGACTCTGGCTGGTGCTGGTCGTTAGTCAGCGCCCGGTCATGGCCGGCAGACTCCGGTGTCTCGCGGCCCAGTGTCTGCAACATGGATCACCGACTTCTGAACACCATTGTGCAGACAATTGGCGCTGGATGCAATCAACTCAACTGAACGTCGTTCATTTGGCATACTTCCAGTCCAGACACTTCAAAATGAGGATAGTATTCCGTAACCTAGCATCCAAAATGAGTCCTTGCAAGGGAATGTGATACGCTGACATAAGCTAGCTAGGCAACGTGTCAGTTAACTAACTACAATGTATTGAAGACAGATTCGAAGAAGAAAAAAAGATGATAAGCTGCCGCTGTCCCTGCTCGTCAACCGAAGTTTCGAGTGGAATATGCTTCTACGAGCGAGATGGGTGCCAGAGGCTGAGAGAGCGTCCTCCTTCGTAGCAAGAAAACAGTCAAGTTAGTCAACCTGACCCTGCAGGATATGTCACTCGTGGTACCTTCTTTTTTGTCTTTAGCAGTGACAGAGTGCCGTCCCCTAGAGATTTGTTACGTTCACGAAAGCACTACGTTAAACCGGCTTATGTGGCATCCGGTAGTATGTACCAAACAAGCAAGAGAGAAAATATGAGAGACGCCGGCAAACAAGAACGTGGCTTAAAGGGCGGGATGTATGCGGTACATACATCACATATAGGGCACATACATACATACATACATACATACATACACACACACACACACACATATATATATATATATATATATATAAATATAATATATATATATATATATATATGAATATATATTTCAAACGGTATAACAGTTGGAAGGTGGACAACAGACAGCCTCCGGACAGGCATCGCTGGCCACCTGCGACCTGGAGCGAACCGGAGGCTCGGCCCCCAGGGCGAGCCGTGGGCGTCAGGCCCGACCTTGAATGTGGAGGTGCATGTTTAAGTTATAGCTTGGAAAAACCCTCAGAAGGGAAAAACCATGCTGCTTGGAAAACCCGAAGGTAAAAATTCAAGCGCAAACTATGGGGAAACCGTCCGTGTTTGGCCAAATTGGATCGGTCCGTGCCTGCCTAGTGTGAAATAACCTATATGTTGGTGGTATACTTTGGCGGAAAGGATGATAGCGTTTGACTTCAAATGACTTGCTCTAGCTTAGTGCTATGTAAAATGGTGAAAGGTAGCTCAAGGAGCTCCGGGTGCTCGTCATTGGGAAAGATGCGCAGCGAAAGTGGAAGGTGATTTTGGGCGATCTAAGAGAGAAAGGGGCGTCGCTGTAAATGATATGTAGAACAGGTAAGCAAAACAAAATGTTCGACAAGTGTTGCCCTCGTCACACACTCGGCAAGGTGGAGCGCGGCGAGGTCGGCGGAGCAGGTGATCTTGGGTTAGTTTGGTGTGTCCAAGTCGTAGCCGGGCAAGAAGCATCTCGTGTGTGCGTGTGTGTTGCTGGGAAGAGGGCCATTTGGAGAGAAAGGTTTAATGTGATGTAAGTGTGTGGTGTTATGATGCCAGCATGCCTGTAAGCATCGTGTATATAAACTATTTGTGAGGGACAAAAGGTCACTGTGGGTACCGGGAGGGGGAGGGGGGGTAGATCGCTCGACGAGCGAGCCCATCTGCCCGCTCGTTGCCCGGTATCCCCATGTGGCCAGGGAGCAGTGTGAGTTGGAGGTGAGCGTGATGGGTGTGGTAGTGTTGACGGATAGCGTGGAGTGTGGGGTGGTAGGTGTTGTGTATGGATGCGAGAGCGTCAATGGATGAACGTGAGTCAATACAAATGATGCTGGTGTAGTGATGTGTTGGATAATGCGTTGTAGGCAGGTTAGGATGGCCACTAACTCTGCTGTGTAAAATGGTGTGGTGTGGTGTTAATTACCGTGAATTACACTAATGGTGTGGTGTTAATTTTGGTTAATGCTGGTCCACATTAAGCATAGACCACATCCTGCTAGACTGTAGTAGCTTTAGCTCTCAAAGACAACCACTTAAGGCATTCTGGCAAAGATCAGCGCTGAGCCGGCTTACCCGGCTCAGCGATGAGTTGGCCCCGGGTGAGCCGGCTCAGTGACGAGTTGGCCCCGGGTGAGCCGGCTCAGTGATGAGTTGGCCCCGGGTGAGCCGGCTCAGTGACAAGTTGGCCCCGGGTGAGCCGGCTCAGTGATGAGTTGGCCCCGGGTGAGCCGGCTCAGTGATGAGTTGGGCCCGGGTGAGGCCGCTCAGTGATGAGTTGGCCCGGGTGAGGCAGCTCAGTGACGAGTTAGCTTCTGCGCAGATCTTGCAACATGATGATATGCTGTAGCACTTCTAGTTTTTCGGGCTGCGACAGGTCCAAGCTTACATCACCTAACAGGAAAATGGCTTACCGTGAGCCATGACCTTGACCAGGTGCTGCCGCGGTGCGTCTGTGTCTGCAGTTACAGGTTCACCAGGTTGCCTACACGTGGCATCCAAGGCGGCAGATCAGCCATCGGGACACGTTATAGTAACCCGCATTATTATCCGGCCGAGAGTCCTCAGGTAGCTGTGCCTTGAGCCACCTGGCTGTGATGCCCCGGCGGAGGATGAGAGCTTGGCAGCCGGCTCCGGCCCGGCTCCGGCCCGGCTCCGGCCTGGCTCCGGCCCGGCTCCGGCCCGGCTCCGGCCCGGCTCCGGCCCTGGCCCGGTGTTGACCCGGTGTTGACCCCGCTTGGCGATGATCCTGTCGGCTATGAAAACTGAGCCGCTGAAGATGAGTAGATCGCTGCTGACCAGGCAGGTAAGCCAGGGTTCAGAGACGCAAAGTACATCCAGACTATAGTCTCAGTGCGAATGATCGGTCGTTTATATGGCCAAAGTTGATAAAGTTGCCGGAGCTGGAGCGGTATCGCCTCCGCTTTCCTCCCCCGTCAGGAACACCGGCACCACGGCTACAGCGGTGATGTGTCTGTGAGACGTGGCAAGTTCATTACGAATTTTCCAAGTCTTACATCGTGTTCTATGAAATGGGAGGGACTATACCGAACACGCAGGTGCGGATCATCGTACATTAACTACGATACACACTGCCCGTGGTGGGCAGGAGTTAAACAAACTGCTACAACGTTATTGGGATGATGGAGTCACATTAGTCAATATGGTGACCACAATGAGTTGTTTGGATCAGCATGTGTGGAGGGCGGGAGCTGAACAAACTGTTACAACGTTAATGGAGTGAAGGAGTCACATCAGTGAGTACTGTGATCACAATGAGGTGTTTGGATTACAATTTGTGGGGGGCGGGAGCTGAACAAACTGTTACAACGTTACTGGGGTGGATTCACATCAGTGAGTACTGTGATCACAATGAGGTGTTTGGATCAGCATGTCCGTCACAGTGTGATGAAAAAGCGTTCACCACAACTCATGTGTAGATGCTTAAGCAAGACGTAATCATATATAACAACATAAAGTGGCTACAATCTAGATTAAGGACACAAATAATTGTGAAAAAGCATCGCATTAGTGTGGTGTGTGTCAGATGATTGCGGGACTATCACACTACGTATTGGCGCCGGAGACGGCGGAATCCTATGGGTGCTGCACTCCCAATAAATTACTAACCTTAACATTAGCCCAATGGGTTGATGATCAAGACATGCATGAAATATCCTACCCCCCCCCCTCCCCCTCCCCCAATAAATCCGTCATCTTCGCTGGCAGTGCACCAATGGAAATTTCCTCAAAACAACAGATCATTTTGTCTCTAAATAGTTTCAATAGTAAATTATCTCTAGTCGCTTAGCCTGAAAATGAGCACTCCGAGATATCTGAAGATACATTTATCCTGTAGGTTTATTGATCATGTCACTCCATCCGCATCGCAGTACAAAACACTTCCCTAGTTAGAAATAGTTCTGCATGATTTAGCTTTTAGTAGAGCATGGCAAATGCCTCATCGATTAAAAAAAAACACCCGTAGCGCGTGAAGATGCTCTGTGTTATTTACTATCAAAATTGGCACCGGAAAACAAAAGAAGAAAAGGATCTACCATTAAAAACAGGACTCGCGAAAAGTTTCGAAGTCCTGGGAAAAGGAGCTTCATAAATCAGTAAAGCTTAGCACCCTATCAAGACAAAGTTATCTTGGAATATTCAACGTATGAACTGCATAGCAGTGCATGTTCACAGCAATTAAAGCAACGTTTTTCATGGCATAAAGCCAATACCGCGGAATGTTCAACTACACATTATTCATAGCCAGCTCACTGCTGTGTCTTGACATACATACGTTCGAACGTAATTTCTAAGCACATCCCCTGTTGCGTCTTGACCTATGATGAATTGAAGGTTAGGTGGGCCACAAACCAATTTTAACCGGTAAATAGTTGCTGTGAGAGGTAGGTAGAATACCAGTGCGGAAATTAATACCTGAGCTTTAGACAATGTGCAAATGTGGTTGGTGGACATGGTATAATAATCTACACTATAGTCTACAGTTGGTGGACATGGTATAATAATCTACACTATAGTCTACAGTTGGTGGACATGGTATAATAATCTACACTATAGTCTACAGCGCGGCATTTAGCTGATGGGTACACCAAGCCTGCTCATTGCCTCGTCAAATGTAACGCCTCGGTGGCATGTAACACAGATGCCTGCCCTGTACCTTTGGACACTGGATATCACATCTGGTTTGCATATGGAGCTACTTAACATGATACGAATATCTACCTTCGCTACCCCTGATCAATGCCCGCGCCGTACCGGGGGGAGGGGGGTTGTAGGTCAGGTCATCTAGGGTCAACGAGTTAGTCAAGGTCAAGTGAGGTCACCTCCAGAAATGTTCAACCAGTCGTCACGCTTCAACAGATATATATTTTAATGAAACTTTCAGCGTTTGCTGGTCTTTAGGGACGAAACAAAACGCACCAGAGGATTTTTTGTATTTTCCCGTTTTTGATTACTTATTAGTTTTGCACATTTGCCCATAGGAGCTAAAATCGAAGATTCTGTCTAAGGTAAGCATTTTTTCAGGAGAGCAAGTTGACTTCGAAGAACTTTTTCGGTTCACTCTACCCATTATAAAAATAAAAATTAAAGAAAATTGAAAACTCAAAATTTTGAAATTAGAAAAAAAATTGCTGGTTCAAAGTTTTAGGGCAATGGTTGATTTCGCCTTCCTTTTCTGATTCCAAATAATTTTCTTCTTCAAATCTCCCCCAAATTGAACTCCCCAGAGCCAAAAACATGGTGTAAGTCGTGAAAACTTAGGCCCCCTAATGGCGTCACTTTTGGGGGGATAACATTTTGGGGGTGGTGTCTGGCCCTACTCGTCGAGCGCTTTCCGAAGACACCTCTTTCGTTCTCGTGCGACGCTTAGTTTGGAGATTATAGTGGGAGGTGTATCAACCCCCCCCCCGAGACGGGCTATGATGATATGACCGGAAAGACGGGGAGGGTTAATGTAGAATGTTGGACGCCATCAGCAGCAATCATAGAGCAGCAGCAACCATCAGCAGCAATCATAGAGCGCCACCGCTGCAGGTAGGTGCTATCCACTACTGAACTGCATGATCCCATCGACCATCAGCAACAATCATAGAGCGCCACCGCTGCAGGTAGGTGCTATCCACTTCTGAACTGCATGATCCCATCAACCATCAGCAACAATCATAGAGCGCCACCGCTGCAGGTAGGTGCTATCCACTACTGAACTGCATGATCCCATCAACCATCAGCAGCAATCATAGAGCGTTACCGCTGCAGGTAGGTGCTATCCACTACTTAACTGCATGATCCCATCGACCATCAGCAGCAATCATAGAGCGCCACCGCTGCAGGTAGGTGCTATCCACTACTGAACTGCATGATCCCAACAACCATCAGCAGCAATCATAGAGCGCCACCGCTGCAGGTAGGTGCTATCCACTACTGAACTGCATGACCCCATCAACCATCAGCAGCAATCATAGGGCGTCACCGCTGCAGGTAGGTGCTATCCACTACTGAGCGATAGACACGAGGAGCGCTTTTGAAGCGTCACCACTGTCAACTGTCTACTACTGAGCCATGCCATTACTGCCGTACATCTGCCGCAGAACCACGCCCAGAGATACGTCAGTGAGGCCACACAGCGATAGAAAGCACGTACATGGTGGCTACTAATTGTCCGTGTGTATTTTGATCGGTGGGTGTGAGATGATCTCTGCGGTGCATCCTCTCCTGCCCCCTGCTCACGATGTGGCACGGTCGGCGGGTGTGAGGGGATCTCTACGGTGGGTCCTCCCCTGCCCCCTGCTCACGATGTGGCACGGTCGGTGGGTGTGAGGGGATCCCTACGGTGGGTCCCCATCCCCTGCTCACGATGTGGCACGGTCGGCGGGTGTGAGGGGATCCCTACGGTGGGTCCCCATCCCCTGCTCACGATGTGGCACGGTCGGCGGGTGTGAGGGGATCTCTACGGTGGGTCCTCCCTGCCCCCTGCTCACGATGCGGCACGGTCGGTGGGTGTGAGGGGATCCCTACGGTGGGTCCTCCCCTGCCCCCTGCTCACGATGCGGCACGGTCGGTGGGTGTGAGGGGATCCCTACGGTGGGTCCCTATCCCCTGCTCACGATATGGCACAGTCGGCGGGTGTGAGTGGATCTCTACGGTGGGTCCTCCACCCGCCCCCTGCTCACGATGCGGCACGGTCGGTGGGTGTGAGGGGATCCCTACGGTGGGTCCCCATCCCCTGCTCACGATGTGGCACGGTCGGCGGGTGTGAGGGGATCTCTACGGTGGGTCCTCCACCCGCCCCCTGCTCACGATGTGGCACGGTCGGCGGGTGTGAGGGGATCTCTACGGTGGGTCCCCATCCCCTGCTCACGATGTGGCACGGTCGGCGGGTGTGAGGGGATCTCTACGGTGGGTCCCCATCCCCTGCTCACGATGTGGCACGGTCGGCGGGTGTGAGGGGATCCCTACGGTGGGTCCCCATCCCCTGCTCACGATGTGGCACGGTCGGCGGGTGTGAGGGGATCTCTACGGTGGGTCCTCCACCCGCCCCCTGCTCACGATGTGGCACGGTCGGCGGGTGTGAGGGGATCTCTACGGTGGGTCCTCCACCCGCCCCCTGCTCACGATGTGGCACGGTCGGCGGGTGTGAGGGGATCCCTACGGTGGGTCCCCATCCCCTGCTCACAACGTGGCACGGGCGCTATTTTCGACTACGCCACGCTGACGTCCGCTACGCAAGCTCTGGCAGTGTATCCAATTACGCCACGCTGACGTCCGCTACGCAAGCTCTGGCAGTGTATCCAATTAATTGCATCGTTAGGAGCGTTATCTTCCGAGAAATAGCAGACGGTACTCAATACTCAGCTGGGCAGAAGATGCTGCAGTTCCAGTTGTGTAAACTGCTGAATATTTAGCGAGATAAACGGTGCTGAACATCTAGCTTCATAATCAGCGCTGAATATTCAGCTGAGTAAAAGGTGCTGAATATTTAGCCCGACATGTGGTGATGAATACTTAGCTGTGCAAATGGTGTTGCATAGCTAGCTGTGTACGTGGTGCCGCACTTGTACAGCTAGTGCGATGCAAACGGCCATAGTGCGATGCACTTGTACAAGCTAGCTGTACAAGCAGTACCGCATAGCTAGCTGTGCAATTGGTGCTGCACACCTAGCTGCACCATTGGTGCCGCATATCTAGCTGCACTGATGGTGCGGTTCATGTAATTTCCGTAGTAAGGGTGGGTGGCGCTTGTTTTGTCTGCTTGTCTTGTTGGTGTTCCTATCCATATGTTTCTCGATTTTGTAATCAAGCTATGTGTTTGTCTTGGTATTATTTACATTATTGGCTATGATCTGTTTTTGGTCTATCTGGAGTTCCTCATGAAGAAGTTCATAAGATCAGCAATTTATAATTGTTCTCCTTACGAAGGCACGCCGGGCACTTTGTTAGCATCTGTTGAGAGCCTCACTTGCGTGCATGGCTAAAGCACTTCTGGACGGCTTCCGGTGCACTGAGGTACACAAAATGTGAACACAAGTACATATAAAAACGGAATATCTTGATCGGGTGGTGTTTCAGATGTGAAGTGCAGAACTGTGTTGTCCTCCAACTTTAAAATGATTTCAGTGAGTTGGAGTTCGCACCTCAACAAATATGTCATCACCATGCCTACAATAGACATAGGCGCAACAGACATGTCGAACAGAACACCATCCTCCAGATGGCATTTTAGAAGCTGGCAAGGAGGGGACATGATGAGAAGCCCACAGCCATACCTTTTGCCGACACAGATGTTCATCTGCAATTGTCGTAAAGGCAGTGATCTAGTAGGGCTGATATATTCTTATCCGATAATGGTATAGATAGTGGTCTCTGTTGGTACGTTTGTGAAGACTGTCAACGGTAATGGGCGCCAGCCATCCACCCAGGGACTCAGTCTGTCATCCATCGGGCACTCAGCCATTACAATGTCGATCAGCTCGTCGAAAGTCAACACTCTGCTTGGTGGGAACATACGGTTTCAGAAGACCATTGCGCTTCTCGGCAGGTATGTCAGTCGAGGTTAGGACCTTGGAAATTATAGGCCTCAGTGGCACCGCCAAGCCCCCCTTAGTAACCAAAAATGCACTAGATCAAACAACAAATTTTCGGATTTTCACTGCGCATTTTACGGCGCGCATTGTGCGCTGAAAGCTGTCTCTGTTTTATGACATTTTTTTTGGTCTGGCCCCTTATACAAATTCTGGCTGAGCCACTGACAGGCTTTACGGGGCTGCCGCTTTTATGCATCCTCACATTGCCGTATTCGGCAATGTGAGGATTTTTTACGTATTTTGCATCGTATTCAATATGTACACACTATCATTGAGAAGTGCACACTTCCGATCATCGCATGAGCTGGCGCATTCGCTCTGCTGCGCACGCCTGGCTTTTAGGTTATCTGTGGATTTTTTTACCAGCTCATGCTTAGCTTTGTCACTCAGCAGTTCCTCCATCTTTTGAATGTATTCTTGTCGAACCAAGGTAACACACAGAAACCTTGTTGGGCTTTCGAGTAATGATTTTTTTTTCATCTTCACAGAGCTGCTTGGCAGATTCACCGAGGTCTTTGGTGAGTATTTTGCTTTTCGCATTCGCTCTCGCTTTCAAACCTCCATTCAGCAGATCCAGGAGGCGGAGATCAAATTGAAAATATTTTAGCCTTGGAGATTGATACAGTAATTCTGGTTCGCCTTTTTGTGACGTAAATTACTTCTTCATTGAAAGTGACAGTTGGGTCCCAGATTCAAAGGTAGCATTTGGCTCACATGGGGACGTTTGAACGATGATGGAGGAGACGTTTGCATATCCATACATATCCATATATACGAGGTGTGACAATAAAGAAACGAGACTGTGGCAGCCATGCTCATAACTCAATGCCAATTGGCTAACCGCTTATGCCACCGTGTTGCGCAACATCTCGCCACTATTCTGCTATAATAGTATTCACTTCTCTCACTCTGTGTTTCTTTTTCAGGCATTTGTATAGCACACTGCTGTTACGCTTTGTCACGGACCTGGAGGTGGCACAAACATGGAGCAAAGAATCAATTTGAAATTCCTGGTTAAGCTGGGGAAGGGTTCAACCGAGTGCATCAAGCTTCTTCAAGAGGCTTATGGAGAAGATGTGATGTCACGGCCGCGAGTCTTCGAGTAGCACAAACGCTTCAAGAGTGGCCGCGAGGAGGTGGAGGATGACCCAAAGTCAGGACGGCCTTCCACGACGAAGACGGCTGAGAACATTGACAGAGTGAACCAGCTGGTGCGGAGTGGTCGCAGATTGACGGTGCGGGTGATAGCGGAAGAGCTCAGCCTGAATAGGGAGTCGGTGCGGACCATCTTGGTGCGTGAGCTGGGGATGCGGAAGGTGTGCGCCAAAATGGTGCCCAAGCTTTTGTCGGACGACCAGAAGGAGCACCGGGTCAATGTTTGTCGAGAGTTGCTGGAGAAGATCGGGGAAGATCTGGAGTTCCTTGGTTGAGTCATCACAAGAGACGATACTTGGGTCTTCCAGTACGACCCGGAAACCAAGGGACAGAGCCTGCAGTGGAAAACCCCAGGTTTACCCAGACCCGAGAAGGCGCGCATGTCCAAATCAAGGATCAAGGTCATGCTGATCGCGTTCTTCGACCAGAAGGAGGTGGTCCATCATGAGTTCGTGCGTGAGGGTCAGACAGTCAACCAGCACTTCTACCAGCAGGTCCTCAATCGCCTCCATGCCCGGGTTTCGCGCATCAGGAGGGTTCTGTGGAGAGACAAGTCGTGGCTGATCCACCACGACAACGCGCCCGCACACACCGCGCTCAGTGTGAGGTAGTTATTGGCCAACAAACAGATCACAACTCTCGACCACCCTTCTTATTCCCCAGAACTCGCACCGTGCGACTTCTGGTTCTTCCCCAGGCTGAAGACTGTGCTCAAAGGAACTCATTTCGCCTCCGTAGAAGAGATAAAGGCCATTGTGACGAGGGAGCTGAGGGACCTTAAGGAGGAGGACTTTGCGAAGTGCTTCCGTGGGTGGCAGAAACGAATGCAGCGCAGACCCAGAGTGCCTTTGGGGGGATTATTTTGAAGGAAACAATGTGTAATTTCTCTGTATATTTTGTAATAATAGCTCTTATGAGAAAAGTC